>MDKI01253801.1:0-22190 GCA_005239505.1 Nicotiana paniculata
GACATTAACGACCTCTTTGCAAAGAAATTAGGTGGCAAACCTGGTAGTGAAATCCACACGACAGCCATTGATGTCTCTTCTTTCGGATTGAATCCTAGCGTCCATGGGAAAGTTCGAAAGAAATAGTCGTCGCCTTTGTATTTAAGATATCCAGTCGACCTTGACAGAAACTGAATGTAATCATTGTATAAATCAAACCTGATCAGCAGGTGACGAAACTCCAACTTCCCAACGTTACAGTGGCCATGAAAATCGAATTGCGACGCAAAAGTTTTTCTGATTTCCTGTAAATCTGGTTTTCCATAAGAGAATTTCATCACAACTGCCTGATGCAAACCTTCTTCCCTTATGAAATCATTAACATCCTCCATTGTGAATTCTATCATTGGTTCTCCATGATCGAATTTTAACTGGAAACAACTCAACTTTTTTCAAATTTGCGGCAGCTTGTTTTGGACGTGCTTGATCAGCGTATAGCTATTTTGGATTGTTGTTTGTTGTTGTTTCTATGGTGTTTTGAATTTCCTCTCCCACAGCCAGAGGCTGGGGAGAGGACGCAGCAGCCATGGCTGCCCTAAACGAAGCAGACGACCTAGAGAGAGAAAGTAGAGAGAGGAGAGAGCGTTTTTTGATACATAGTTGATCACATCTAACGTTTTTGATAAACGACCTAGGATTGGTGTTTTGACGGTTCCAATAGGTTCGTATGATATTTTTTGAACTGTACGCATGTTTGGTTGGGGTCCCGAGTGACCCAAGGTCATTTTGGCGCATTATGTGAAAAGTTGGAAAAGTGAGTTTTGGAGTTGAAAACCTTGAGTTTTCATGATCGATTCTTGAGTTTTGATGTTGTTTTGATGATTTGAGTTAGCGAGAAAGTTCGTATGATTTTATTACACTTGTCTGGATGTTCGAATTCGATCCTGAGGGGCTCAGGTGAGTTTCAGATTCTTTGTGAGAAGTTTGAAATGTTGATGAACCTCTGGTGCTAGTTAATCTGTAGGTCTCGCAATTGCGAGGACATGTACGCAAATTCAATCCTCGCATTTGCGATGTCAGGATTTCATTTTAGTTATTGGGCATGGCCGGGAGACTTCGCAATTGTGAAGTCAGTGGTCGCATTTGTGCACTGGAGGGAATCACATTTGCAGTCAATGCGTCACATTTGCGACTCAAGGTTGGGCTAGACAACCTTCGCAAATGTGATGGCAGGTTCGCTTTTGTGATAGAGGTCACTTCGCATATGCAATTGTTTTAGAGAAACTGCGATAACAGAGAGGCTGAGACACTGATAGCATTTGTGATCAGTGGTGCTTCTACGATTGGTGCAATTGTTGCATCTGCAACTGGCTAACGATTGGGAATTTTGGGGCTTAACTCATTTTAAGCAATTTTTTAATCCTAGACTCCATAGAGGCAATTTTTGGAGAGCTATTTCTTCCCAAATCCATAGGTTAGTAACTTTAATTATTTTCAATCAACTTCAATTATTTTTTTCATGAATTTTATCATCGAATATATGAACTTCAAAGTAGAAATGGGGGGTTTTGGGTAGAATTTCAGAATTTTGTAAAAGATTTAGGCCTCGAATCGAGGTCGAACTTCGAAACAAATCATATATCTGGGCTCGGGGGTGAATGGGTAATCGAGATTTGGCCTTAGTATTGAATTTTGACTACGTGGATCCGAGTTGACTTTTCAATTGTGAGATACCTGTAGTTGGTTGTCGTATTATTATATATATGTAGATAGGGTTACACATCGCAACAGTAAGCGTGTGTGTGTGTGTGTGTGTGTGTGTGTAATCGAGATTTGGCCTTAGTCTTGGATTTTGACCACGTGGGTCCGGGTTGACTTTTCAATTGTGAGATACTTGTAGTTGGTTGTAGTATGATTATATATATGTGGATAGGGTTACACGTCGCAATAGTAAGTGTGTGTGTCTGTGTGTATAAGTGTGTGTGTGTGTGTGTGTGGATCGGTTTGCACGCCACAACACTATTAGATATATGTGGATGGGTTGCACGCCGCAACAATATTATATATGTGGAGCGGGTTGTACGCCAAAACAGTATTATATATACATATATGTGAATTGGGTTTCATGCCGCAAAGGTATTAGTATTATATATGTGGATCGGGTTGTGCACCATAACAAAGAGGTTGTATTGTGGTTATTCTTGGTTGTTGGTTTTCGTTATCGTATTGTATTGCGAGACTGAGAAGTGATAATATTTGAGGCCCTCTCACATTTTTTTCTTCTTATCATGTTAATTAGTTGTTTCTCTATTTCATTATATTTTTTTCTGCTTATACACGTACATAATTACAGTAAGGGTCTTGTCATAGCCTCGTTACTACTTCATCGAGGTTAGGCTCGGCAGTTACAGAGTACATGAGGTCGGTTGTACTCATACTACACTTCTGCACTTTTGGTGCAGATCCTGGTGTTGGTCCCATCAGCACGCAGCGTTGATTGCTCGGACCCGTCCTTTCAGGATACTTGAGGTAGAGATGCACATTGATTGCAGACCTTGAAGTCTAGAAAACATTGTGTGTGGATTAATTATATATTTTAGAGCATATCAGTCTTAATTTCTTAAAATGTTGTTTTTAAATTGGTAAATTGTGTAATTCTTTAGCTAATGTTGGCTTGCCTAGAAAGCAGATATTAGGCGCCATCACCGTGGTTGGGAATTTGGGTCTTGACATTCAGCGAGGTTAGTCTTGATACTTACTGGGAACCGATCGTGGTGTAATCATACTAAACTTCTGCACATTTTTGTGCACATCCAAGTGTTGGAAACAGGAGAGAGTGAGAGCTTACATCGACCGTGAGGATTCAAGGTAGAGATGCATGTTGTCACAGTCCCTTCGAGTCTCATCCTTATATTGATACTGTTAATTTTATATTCGAATAGTATTGTATTTTGAATATTCCACATGTACTCAGTTAGAGCTCATGAATTTGTACTACGTAGTCCTGGGGAGATGTATTGAGTATTTCCACTTTGGCTTGTCCTAATTCTATTTTCTCTTTTATATTAAACTCTGATTTATTATATCATGTTTTATTGATTTAAAATTTTTAAGTTATAGGCTTACCTAGTCTTAGAGATTAGGTGTTATCATGACCTCTTTAGTGAGATTTGGGTCATGAAAATTTAGTATTAGAGATATAGGTTCATAGGTTCTGCGAGTCATGATCAAGTTTAGTAGAGTCTTGTGGATTAGTATAAAGACATTTGTACTTATCTTCGAGAAGCTACCTATCACGACCATAAATCCTACCTTAAGGATCATGATGCCACCTAGTTCCTAGGATTAGGTAAGCATATCACATAGTAAGATTAAAAGAAGCCAATAAAAACTTAAATATTAATGAAAGCAGAAAAGTACCACAACATAACCAGAAGGGGAATACAATAATCACATAAATCCAAAAATCCGATAATAATGAGTAATAAGCTCTAAGGAGAATACACAAGAAATCTCAAAATACAACACTATTTGGAAATACAATAAACAATAGTAAAAGAATAGTAGAAGGTGATTCCGAAGCCTGTGAGCTGAACAACATGTATTCCTTGAAGTCTCCACAACTCACGCAAAACTCTAGCGACCAACACGATCTGAGGTACCTGGATCTGCATAAAATATGCAGAAGCGTAGTATGAGTACACCACAATCGGTACCTAGTAAGTATCAAGACTAACCTCGATGGAGTAGTGACGAGGTTCAAGTCGAGACACTCTCTAGAAAATAACTTATGTAGAATACCAATATGAAACAAACAACGAAAAGCATAACCAGCTGGATAGAAACAAAGAATAGGCATGTGATAACACGAAAAATAAACCAAAACATGTAAAACTCAAAGTGAAATCAGTTAAGAAAATCAATGACATGTACAAATCATCAAGCCATTCCAACACAAGAATGACAACAAGAATCACTCTGATGTACCACATAACATAATCACAAGTCACCCTTATGACACCACATGAGCTTCACAGTTAAAACATTTCCCCTATATAGCTTCATGTACATAATCCCCTTTATCTCGTCGCGTGTGAATCACTATGAAGTATTTTCCCTTACTTGCAACACGTGCATAAGCCCCCTTATCTCGCCGCATGCCCATCAATAACACTGCCCTTATGCTGCAATATGTGTATCTTGTCACAATTATACTCCACACAATAACAATTAGCCTGAACAACATGTACACATGTGCAACAACATCACAACAACAACAAAACTAATGTCACAACAAGATATAGCCACTTGCTCAACAATAATGTGTATAAGAATCATAACAATAATATAAGGGTGTGGGAGTGAACAATAAAATAAAAGCATGTTCCATATAACAAACAACTCCAAATCAAGGCGTATTAATAGTCTAAGGTCTAATCGGCTACAACCAACACATACGCCCTCGTACGCACTTGTCACCTTATGTACACGTCGTTTCACATAGCACAAATAATGCATATTATACCCATCATAAGGGGACATTCGCCCATACAAAGATAGACAAGATACTTACCTCAAATAAGCTAAGTCAATAATCTAAGAAGTCCTTCCCGTGCGAATCATGTGGACGTCTCGAATCTAGCCAAAACAACTTAATAGTATCAATAAAAGCCATAAGAAACAAGCCCATTGGTTCAATTATGCAAAGCCAACCCAAAAGGTCAACCTTGGGCTCGCACCCCGGGACCCGAAAAAACTCACAAATTCCGACCACTCATTCTAATACGAGTCCAAATATATGTGTTTCATCCAAATCCGATCTCAAATAGATCTTCAAGTCATCACTTCTTACTTTAGAAAAGTTTTTACTAAAATATTCAATTTCTTCAAATTGATTCATCAAACAATCGCTAAATTCAAAGTTAGAATCATAAAATATATACAAATCCGAGTCAAACATACTTACCCCAATCCAAATCATAAAAAGTTTCTCAAAAATCGCCCAAATCCGAGCTCTATAACTCAAAATGTGATAAAATAACAAAAACCCTCAAAATATAGTACTTAAGTGGTTTGCGTAGGTATAAACATTGCAATCGCGGGACATACACCTCAATCATGAAGACAATATTCCCCGTTGTTGGCCCTCCTATGTGAATGCGAGACAACCATCACGAACGAGATGCTCAAGTTATTGGGGCATATGCGAATGCGGCCTAGCACACACAAGCCCATCCCCCAGCCATCCTTCCTCTATGCGAACGCGTCCCCCCTTCACGAATGCGAAGGACACTACCTCTCTAACTCTGCGAACGTGACCCCTTCTTTGCAAACGTGAAGAACAACATTGCATGACACCAAAATAACCTCCACAAATGCAACTTCTTAGTCGCGACTATGATGAAGAAAACCAGATATCAGCCATCAACAATCCAAAACAAGAGGAAATGGCATGAAACCCTTCTGAAACCACCTAAGGCCCCTGAGACCACGTCTAATCAAAACAATCAATACCAAAACATAACAGGAACTCTCTCGAGGCCACAATCATGCCATATAACATAAAAAGTACGAATCACACCTCAATTCAAGCCCAATGAACTAATGAGCTTTCAACTTACAAAACTCATGCATAATCATATCAAATCAACTCAGAATGACCTCAAATATTGCATGCAAATCCCAAATGACACAACTGACATACCAAACTCCCGAAATCGCAATCCTAACCCAATATCAACAATGTCAAGCCTTGGTTAAACCTATCAACCTTCCAAATCTTCAACTTTCCAACTTTCGCCAATTCAAGCAAAAATAACCTAAGAACCCCCAAATACAAATTCGGGCATACGCCTAAGTCCCAAATCACCATACGAAGCTATTGGAACCATCAAAACACCATTCCAAAGTCGTCAACACGAAAGTTAAACTCCGGTCAACTCTAACAACTTAAGCCTCTAACCAAGGGACTAAGTGTCCCAAATCAATCCAAAACTCTCTCGAAACCAAACCAACAAACCTCACAAGTCATGTTACCACAAATACATCTATGTATAACATTAAATAGGGTAAACATGGCTAAAATACTCAAAATTACCAGTCCGGTCATTACTTTCTCCCTCTCTTAAATAAACTTTTGTCCTAGAACGAGTTTAGAGGCATACCTGAAGTGCCAAAAAGGTGAGGATATCGGCTCCCTATATTATGCTCTGTCTCCCAAGTTGCTTTCTCAACCGCTTGACCACTCCATTGAACCTTCACGGATGCAATGTTCTTCGACCTAAACTTCCGGACCTGCTTGTCTAAAATAGCCACCTGCTCCTTAACATAGGTCAAATCCTTGTCCAATTGCACTGAGCTGAAATCTAACACGTGTGACGGATCACTATAATACTTCCGGAGCATGGAAACATGGAACACCGGATAAACTCCCGGTAAGCTGGGTGGCAAAGCAAGTCTGTAGTCCACCTCACCCACTCTCTCAAGAATCACAAAAGGACCAATATACAGAAGGCTCAACTTTACTTTCATCCAAAACCTCACACCCTTCATGGGCAAAACTTTAAGTAGAACCCTCTCGCCCACCATGAATGCCATATCACGAGCTCTTCTATCGCATAACTCTGTTTCCTTGGCTATGCTGTACAAAGTCGCTCCTAAACCAACATATCATCAATGAACATGATGACCAGGGAATCAAGATACAGCTGAAACACATTGTTCATCAAGTGAATATGGGCTGCTTGGGCATTGTTCAGGCTGAAAGACATCACCAAATACTCATGGTGGCCATAGCGGGTCTTAAAAGTCATCTTCAAAATTTGAAGCCTGAATCTTCAACTAACGATACCCCGATCTCAAATAAATTATCAATACGCGGTAGTGGCTACTTGTTCTAGTCAATACACATCCTCATATAACCGTCTTTATTCTTTAGAAATAAAACTAGAGCACCCCAAGGCAAAACACTCGGTCTGATGAAACCCTTATCAAATAACTCCTAAAGTTGTTCCTTTAAATCTTTCAACTCCGCTGGTCCCATTCCATATGGTAGAATAGATATGAGTTGAGTACTCAACACAAAGTCAATACCAAAATCAATTCCCTATCGAGAGGCATGCTCGATAGGTCTTCTAGAAACACATGTTGAAACTCTCTCACTACCTGAACTAACTCAACGGCAGGAGTATCAACATTAACATCCCTTACAAAGGATAATTATGCCAAGCACCCCTTCTCAACCATTCGTTGTGCCTTTATGAAAGACACCACCCTACTAGGAACATGACCTAATGAACCCCTTCACTCCAACCTCAGCAACCCCGACATCGCCAACATCCCAGTCTTAGCGTTACAACCAAGAATAGCATAATATGGTGACAACCAATTCATATCCAAAATCATATCAAAATCCTCCATATTGAGTAGCAGAAGGTCAACCCTAGTCTTATAACCCCCAATAGTGACCAAACAAGAACGGATGGTCTACCACAATAGAATCTCCAACATGCATAGACACATAAACAGGGGTACTCAAAGAATCACAAGACATATCCAAATAGGATGACACATACAAATAAGTGGATCCCGGATCAAATAAAATTGATGCATCCCTATAACAGACCAGAATAATACACGTGATGACAAAATTGGATGCTACAGCCTCAGTCCTACCAAGAAAATCATAACAACGAGCTTGGCCTCCCCTTTTAGGACAACCTTGACCTGCCTATACTCCATTTTAAATTGGCCGTGCAGGTGGAGTAGTAGCTGGAGCAGAAACCATATCTTGAGCGCCATGTAGAGGTCCAACCTTCCGAAGCCTGGGAGAATCTCTCACAATGTTCCTGGTATCACCATACCTAAAACAACCCATCTGGGAGTGCGACTGCTAGTATTGAGTCTGACCCGAGTGGAAAGAATTATTGTAGGAACCTCGTGTAGGAGGTGCACTGGAAGATGGATGTCCAACATGGGTGCTCTAAGGTCCCTAAATAGCTGGAGCACTGTGTGTAACCTCAAGAGCAGAATAAACTAGTGTCACGACCCCAAATCACAACTGGCCGTGATGGTGCCTATCGTGATACTAAGCTAGTCAATTTACTGAAAATAATGAGATGATTTTCCATTTAATACATCAAATATCCTAATTTTCATAATAATTCTGTTTCTTAAGAATTTAAAAAAAATAATAAAAATGATTAGAACATCTAAGCACGGTCCCAATATCTGGAGTCAACCGTCATGAGCATCTAAGAAGTGATACAGTCTAATACAAATCCTCTGCTACAACAAATCTGGGAATGTAAAGTACAAATGATAGAGTAGGAAGGAGAAAGAGTAGGCTGCGGACGCCGAGCAACTACCTCACAATCTCCGAACAATGCTCCAAATGGGGTAGCTCAACTATCGCTCTGCCCCGGTTCCTGAATCTGCACACAGGGTGTAGGGAGTAACGAGAGTACGCCAACTCAGTATGTAACCAAAGTATCTAAAAACATGAGGGTAGTGACGAGCATTTATAAATCATGAAAATCTGTATAATAAGTGATTGTGGAAATAAGTAGATCAAGTCAGGAATTTACATTTCCGAGTATTTCATAAAACTCCAGTTTCCATTTAAAAATCTCGTAAAAACATTTATCCAACATTTATCATCAGAGGCTCGATGTAAAGAAGAGTGATAAACAGTGGTTTCATAAAATATAAGCCCCTCAGGCACAGTATCGCACACAATAAAGACTCTCGGGCAAGCCTCTCAGTCACTCGTGACTCTACTCTCATAAGTCAATGCTTACACTCAGCACTCTCACTCATCAGGTACCATATAACAACTGTTGCAGCGTAGAATCCGATCAAATACGTATATATATATATGGCGCGCAACCCGATCCATATATAATGTATATTGCTGCGGGGTGCAGCCCGATCCATATAACATATGTTGCGGCGTGCAGCCCGATCCATATAATAGGTCGATTGCGCTCACTAGGGGTGTACAGACTCCTGGAGGGGCTCCTTCAGCCCAAGCGCTATATTGTTGCGGCATGCAGCCCGATTCAATATATATATATATTGATGCGGTGTGCAGCCGATCCACATATAATGTATATTGTTGTGGCGTGTATCCTGATCCACATATATAATGTATATTGCTGTGGCGTGTAGCCCGATCCACATATATAATGTATATTGTTGTGGCGTGCAGCCCGATCCACATATATAATATATATTTTGCTGTGGCATGCAGCCCGATCCATAACTATCCTCTCATACTCGGCCCTCAGACTTATTACATATATACTCATATCTGCGCTCATACTCATATACTCGGCTCTCGGCCTCACTACATATATACTCATAACTGGCCTCATATACTCGGTGCTCGCCCTAACACATATATATTGTTGCGGCGTGCAACCCGGTCCATAGTCATCCTCACATACTCGGCTCTCGACCTGACTCGGTCACCCTCACAAGCCACTTAGGCAATTCATCTCAACTCGCGGGTCTCAGCCCAAAATACTTTTTAGAGTTTTCAAAGCAGTGATAACAGGGAAAATAAAAACAAGTAGAAAACATGACCGAGTTCTCAATTTTTCTATCAGGATAGTGTAAGAATAGTGTAACGGGTCGGCACAAGGCCCCAATCATGGAAAATACCCCTGAGGGTCTAAACAGGTAGCACAAGGCCCCAATCATAGAAAATACCCCTGAGGGTATAAACAGGTCGTCACAAGACCCCAATCATGGAATATACCCCTGAGGGTCTAAACAGGTCGGCACGAGGCCCCAAACATGGCTCACAGCCCATAAACAAGTATAAATTTTTAAAATGCAGGATATCATAAGGTTTCAAATCGAAAACGCGGCTTAATAGTCGCTACGGGACGGACCAAGTCACAATCCCTGTACACCCCCACGCTCGTCACCTAGCATGAGCGTCACCTTATTTACCACAACAATATCAAATACCGGGGTGTCATCTCAGGTTTAGAGTTACAATCGTTACTTACCTCAAAACAGCCCAAAAGCTACTCCGTGATGCTCTTGCCCCTCGAATTGGCTCCCAAAAGCTCCGAATCTAACCAAAACCATATTAACGTCATCAATATACGCTAACGGAACAAAACCCAATCGAAAGATATAAGTCTTTTAAGTTTTTTTTAACACAATTCTCGAAATTTGCCAAATTCAGCCCTCGGGCCCACGTCTCGGAATCCGATAAAAATTACATCACAAGAATCCTTATCCTACCACGAATCCGTACATACCAAGAACATCAAAATCGGACCACAATTGCCCACTCAAATCACGTAAAGAATTTCAAAATTCTTCCTCCCATTTTTCCAAAATTTTCTACTTAATTCCTCAAATTGCATGGTGAAAATCAAGACAAATTCATGAAATTGAACCAAAAATGATTGAAGAACACTTACCACAAGAATCCCACTGAAAATCTCGTCCAAAATCTCCTTCACCCAAGCTCTCAAATGGAAAAATGAGTTATGGCCAAGAACCCCGAAATTAGAACTTAAACTGTCTGCCCAGACTATTACTCTATGCGATCGCGGAAGAAGGCATGCGATCGCGAAGAACAAAATGTTGCCCAACCAAACTAACCCTATGCGATCGCAGAAACACCAATGCGATCGCGAAGAACCACCTCTCACAACTATGCAATCGCGACCAGCTCTATGGGATTGCATAGAGCAAATTCCAGCACCACACTGCCACTCCAATTCTACTATGCGAACGCAACCATCACCATGCGAACGCAGTGACCAAGACTGCTCACATTACGCGATCGCACTCCTACATACGCGATCGCAATTCACAAAATCCACCTGGCCTCAACTTACTCTACACGATCGCGGATGAACTCACGCGATCGCAAATGAACAATCACTGCTGCGAAAACACCAGAAAAACCAGCAATCTCCCAAAGACAAAAAATGTCCATTTGAGCATCCGAAATACACCCGAGGCCCACCGGACCTCAACCAAACCTACCAACATATCTCATAACATCATTCAAACTTAGTCTAGCCTTCGAAACACCAAAAACAACGCAAAAACACCAAAATGACATCAAATTCAAGCTCATGAACTTTGAAATTTCTAAATTTCGCCAAAGATGTCGAAACCATCCAAAACACATCCGATTGACCTGAAAATTTGCACACATATCCTAAATGACATTACGAACCTTCTCCAACTTTCATAATTCCATTCCGACCCCGATAGCCTATTTTCCTCTGCCGACCGGAAATCGCCAAAAACTAACTTTCGCCAATTCAAGCCTACTTCTACACCGGACATATAAACTTCATTCCGAACACACTCCTAAGTCCCAAATCACACAGCGAAGCTATCCAAACCATAAAATCCGCAATCCGAGGTCGTTTACTAAGAAGTCAACTTCCATTTGACTTTTTTTTTCCACTATTGAACCAAGATAAGAGACTAAGTATCCCATTTCTCTCCAAAAATCGCTATGATCCCGAGCTAACTAGTCAAACACAGCCTAATGAAGCTGAACCACATATAATGAAGCAGAAACGGGGGAAACGGGGCTAAACTCTCGGAACGATTGGCATGGTCGTTACATCATCCCCCACTTAAACCTACGCTCGTCCTCGAACGTGCCAAGAGTTGTTCTCCAACACCATCGAACTGTCGCGTAGCCTTCCATGCACATAATCGGGGTGATCCCATGTCACCCTATCCCATATAGGTCCAATAACATAACATAGTTGAACTTTCGACCTGACCCATAAACCTTAGAACAAAATTTCCACTTCTGAAGTAATATACAAGATCAAAATTCCACAACTATAAACTGAACAGGTCTGAACTTGCTGGATCAAGTCATATACGCACCCCAGATGAAATCAAATAATACAAAGCATGACTCAAACACTCATAGAGATAACTCTTAACCACAATAACTGCTCAGAAAACTCAATACCGGTACATAACCTCTTATCAAGAAATGCCTCGCTCTAACACCTTCATATACAGCCGATGATAAAAGAAAAACATGGAAACTAACAACCATTCGTCCGATCAGTTAGACATGAAGCTCCCCTTCCCAAACAGGAAATTATAGCAGATTTCTAAGTCGACTCCTGATATTTATCCTTCCAACTATGTTGTAGATAATTCTGGCAATATTCATTCTAGGTCCAATGACCTCTTCTCATCCAACACGACCACTCTGATGACATGACACATCGATAAAATTCGAATCCAGAACCTGTGCAACTCGTGCACTTAATAGCAACATCCCAATGTAATCAAATTATATAAAAGATTCACACACGAGATGACTATCCTGCCATTAACAATTACCAGCCCAACATCATGCTAAAAGCCTGGCACACATCGCAAAAATTGATACATGCAAATCTAATACAAAAGGTCATAGCCCTACATAACCTCCGCTACACTACGCGATCTCATCCAAACGCTGGTCCACATGAAATACTACAAGCCACCTAGCTCAAAATAAATAACCATTCAAAATTCATCATCATGTACTCAAGGTGCATTTCCATAACCATGGAGAAACCGGACGATACCATGCCATACGAATCAGAAAGTGCATAATCAATATGTCTCAATCCCGCAATACTCAATACTTACCTTACTCAACTCCAGTTATAAAGCCCGATTAGAACCGCACCATGTGTGCATATAAACAATAATCACCACTCCCCGCAACGCCGAAGGGTAACTCATAGATCACTCTAGAACATGACTAAACTCAATCACAATCAAATGGTACATTCCTCAATAATAGAAATTCGGAGTCAGCAATTCCGACCCGGTGTAGAACACACACTCATACGAGCCTACCAATAACCCTGAATCAACTATGGTCACTCATAACAGATAGATAAATTACCGAAAAGTTCACAATGACTGAGTCATGGTACATACTAACATCCGACTAGATTTGCTCGCATCTTCACAATTCACTACCACAAAATAACTTGTTTATGAGAACTCTCAGTCTCGAAGTCCATGAAGCACATGAATTACTATATCTGATCTCAATTCCACCGCTCAAATATGCACAACCCTAATATTTAATCATTCAATAGAACCCATTTACCCAATAGAGTACATAACGACCTGTATCGAAGAATTTCCATTACTCGAGTCATTCCCAGACTCCACCTCTGCACGTCATAACCGATCCACCAATATACCTCGAACTAAATCCAATACGGCACATAATCGTGCGATCAACGTATCTTTAACAAACTCCCCCAGTTGGCTCAAAGAGAACGATCAAGACAAATAATAACTCACAATTCCCATAATAACACAACCCGTCTAACAAATCAAGTCATCTGCAAATCTCGCATTCACATTGTAATAGTCATGCCAACTTACACAAGCAATCTAAACCCAATTACAACATATATCATTTACTGGTAGAAGAGAACTTACTACCAAACAACATAAGGATCACACACTGTGATGACCCAATCGGTCGTCTTAAGAATTAATGCCTCGATCCCCTGTTAACGGTTTTCCCCAAGTGTATTTCTACTAAATTAAATTGCCGAGACGTTTGGTTTTGAGTTTCAGAGAGTTTTGGGACATTTAGTCCCTAAATGAGAGCTTAAGTGTTGGAAAGTTGCCCGTAGTTGTAGCAGTGTGAAGACTGACTTGGAATGGAAATTCGATGGTTCCGTTAGCTCTGTTAGGTGATTTTGGGGTTGGGAGCATATTCAGAATATATTTTGGAAGTCTGTTGCTCATTTAGGCTAGTAAGTTTGAATTTTTGGAGTTTTCGGTCCGATAGTGAATTTTTGATCCGAGGGTCTAAATGGAATTCCGGAAGTTGCAGTAGTTCCGTCATGTCATTTGGGATGTGCGTGCAAAATTTGAGGTCATTTCGATAAGTTTAGACGTGTTTCGGCGTCAGATGTGAATTCTCGAATTTTCCTAAGTTTCTAGGCTTGAACCTATGCATAATCGATGTTTTTGATGTTATGAGATGTGTTTTTAAGACTCGACCTAGTTCAAATAAGGTGTTAAGGTTGATTGGTGGTTTTGGTTGAGGTCCCGAGGGGCCTCAGAGTTATTTCAGATGCTTAACAGGTGAAAATTTAGAATTTTGTTGCTGCTGAACCAGGCCTCTTTTGGTGTCTTCGCACCTCGAAGGTTTTTCCGCAGGTGCGGACTCACAGGCGCGTGAGGTTGATCGCAGGTGAGATAGAGAGGAGATTTGACCAGTGGTCGCAGGTGCGACCTGGGTTCCGCAGGCGCGACCAAACGACTGCAGGTGCGACCCTAGTGTAACTTAAGTGATTTCCGCACCTGCGATGCTTTTTCCGCAGGTGCGGTACCGCAGGTGCGGTGATCGAGCCCGCAGGTGCGAATCCCCTATGTGTTTTATTCCAAAAATCCGAGAGTTCATCTCATTATTCAAAAAATCGGGTAAGGGCTCAAGAAGTGGCGATTTTCTGTGGGTTTTGAAGAGAAGGATCATAGGTAACATTTTCTAATCCTAAATCATTGTTAGACCATTAATTCCCATTGTTTTCTTTAGTTTAATTCAAAAATGGGGGGAAACCATAGGCAAATGTTGTGATTTTTCCCAACCCGAAATTCTAAAAAATTTATGGGGTTTTGGCATCGGATTTCGATTATTTCTGGTTGAATGAGTCTGTGAGTGTATGGGTGTCCGGAAAATATAACTTTTACCCGATTCTGAGTCGTGGACCCGAGGGGAATTTTGGTCATTTTACATAATTTCGCGTCTTAGCTTAAATTAAACAGTGAAAAATCAGTTGCATGAGATGTTATTTACGATATGTAATTGGATTGTATAGATTTGGGCCATTTGGAGTCGGATACTCATGGAAAACGTGTGGTTTCAAGTTGATATTGAGCCGGTTCGAGGTAAGTGGCTTGTCTAACCTTGTGTGGGGGACCTTTCCCCTTAGGATGTGGTAATTGAATGCCTCGTACGTGAGGTGACGAGCACGTACTTGTGCTAATTGTTGAAAATCCGATTTTACTTTAAATAATTTACACTGAGTTTATTTCTTACCTACTTTATTCTACTTGCGATTATAGCCTATGTTATTTTAGAAAAGCATGTGTAGTTGACTTGAATTCCCTATTTGCTTAAGTTGCTTTAATTGTACTACGTGAAGCATGTTAGGCTAGAACTACTTGTTGCCTTGTATTTTTGCACTCTATTTCTGAATGTCTTCTTGTTGTGGCTGCGTATTTACTTTGGACTACGGGAGGGTATCCAGTGAGATCCCCCTTCATATATACTTTGGACTACGGGACAGTATCCCCTGAGATCCCTCTGCAAATTTACTTTGGACTACGGGACGGTATCCCGTGAGATCCCTCTGCAAATTTTCTTTGGACTACGGGGCAGTATCCCGTGAGATCCCCCTGCATATTTACTTTGGACTACAGGACGGTATCCCTGGAGATCCCCCTGCACATTTATAGCTGGACTACGGGACGGTATCCCAGGAGATCCTCCGGATATACATATGATGGACTACGGGACGGTATCCCGGGAGATCCACTAGACAGTTGAGAAAAGGACTACAGGACGGTATCCTGGGAGATCCTCATTGTTACCTTTGTTATCGAGTTGTTCATATTTCGTGTTTACTCTATTTTTGTGTTTGTAATTTCCTTGTTTGACCTATCTTATTTCACGACTGTATTCATTATTTCTGTCTGTATTTTATACTGTAAATTCCTATTATATTGTTTAACCTCAGTAGGGCCCTGACCTTCCTCATCACTACCCGACCGAGGTTAGGCTTGGCACTTACTAAGTACCGTTGTGGTGTACTCATGCCCTTTCCTGCGCATGTTTTTCATGTGCAGATCCAGGTGTCTCCACTCAGCGCACTATCCTCGAGGTTGAGAAATATAGTCTAGACTTCGAGGTACATCTGCCGCGTCCGCAGACCAGGAGTCTCTATCTTATTTCAGCTTTTTGTGAAAAGTTATCTTTTCTTACAGTTGTATAGACATTCTGGAGTTAGAGCAGTGTATTATATTCGGTTAGCCTGTGGTTCCCGTGAGTTTCTGGGTTTTGGGGTGATATTGTAGACCTCCGTAGTATTTTGGTTTTTATATGCCAAGTGGCATTTATATACAGTCTTTCTTTTAGATTGTTCATCTTTCTTTTACTTAATTATTCTGCAAATTATGTTGTTATTCCGAATTTCTAGGCTTACCTAGTTATAGGGACTAGGTGCCGTCACGACATGTTCACGGAGGGCGAACTGGGGTCGTGACAAGTTGGTATCAGAGCTCTAGGTCATAGGAGTCACGGAACACAGGCCAGTTATTTGAAGTCTCGCTGATTGGTACGGAGACGTCTGTACTTATATACGAGAGGCTATGTAACTGTTTAGGAAAAAATCTTCACTTCATTTGATTTCTTGTCGTGCGATATTTCCTTTGACATCAATTCTAAACCTATGTCTTCTACTCTCTCACAGATGGTGAGGACACGTGCTGATCGGGATGATCAGGCACCCGCGACCCTACCGCAACCACAAGAGGCCGGGGACGTGCACGTGGTGCAGTGAGAGAACCTGCGCAAGCTGCCGCCAAGGTACCACCAGCAGATCCAGCCAAAGTCCAGGCACCTGACACACCTACAACTACTACTACTCCAGCCCTTCAGGAGACTTTGGCACAACTCCTGAGCATGTTTGGTACATTGATTCAGGTGGGATTGATTCGGGTTGTACCGACTACTTCACAGACCGGGGGAGGGACCCAGACTTCCGCTGCCCCCACTCCAGAGCAGCGAGTTTCGATTGGTCAGGTTCCAGGTGTCATGGCGACACAACATGTGGGAGATTCTCTTGTTGTGGATCGCGTTTATCGGTCGTGTTTGATTACTATTCGTGATTTTGAGACGAGTGCGGATTTATTATTACTCAATATGGTGGATGTTGATATTATCTTGGGCATGGACTGGTTGTCTCCCCGTTATGCTATTCTTGATTGTCACGCCAAGACCATGACGCTGGCTATGCCAGGTATTCCGTGTATTGGGTGGAATGGTACTTTATATCACACTCCAAGTAGAGTTATCTCTTTTCTTAGAGCTCATCGTATGGTTGAGAAGGGGTGTGCCGCATATTTGTCTTATGTGAGAGATGTCAGTGTTGATACCCCTTCTGTTGATTCAGTTCTAGTGGTATGGGATTATCCCGATGTGTTTCTAGCTGATCCTCCGGGCATGCCTCCCGATAGAGACATTGATTTTGGCATTGATTTGTTGTCGGGCACTCAGCCCATTTCCATTCCTCCTCTGTATGGCTCCTCCTGAGTTGAAGGAGTTGAAGGATCAGTTACAAGAATTTCTTGGTAAGGGTTTTATTCGACCCAGTGTTTCACCTTGGGGTGCTCCTATCTTGTTTGTGAAGAAAAATGATGGTTCTATGCGCATGTGTATTGATTATCGCCAGTTGAACAGAGTTACAGTGAAGAACTGTTATCCCTTGCCACGTATTGATGATTTATTTGACCAGCTTCAGGGCGCACAGTTATTTTCTAAGATTGATTTGTGCTCAGGTTACCATCAGTTGAAGATTCGGGAGCCGGATATCCTGAAGACTGCTTTCAGGACTCGGTATGGCCATTACGAGTTTCTAGTTATGTCATTCGGGCTGACTAATGCCCCCGCAACATTTATGCATTTGATGCATAGTGTGTTCAGGCTATATCTCGACTCGTTCGTCATTATTTTCATAGATGATATTCTTATTTACTCCTGGAGTCGGGAAGATCATGAGCGGCACCTGAGGGAAGTGCTTCAGACCTTGAGAGAGAAGAAGTTGTATGCAAAGTTCTCAAAATGTGAGTTTTGGTTGAGTTACGTGGCATTCTTAGGCCACGTGGTATCGAGTGAGGGCATTCGAATGGATCCGAAGAAGGTAGAGGCCGTGCAGAGTTGGCCTAGGCCGTCCTCAGTTACATAGATTCGTAGTTTCCTTGGCTTGGCAGGTTAGTACCGCCATTTTGTCGAGGGATTTTCATCGATTGCAGCCCCTATGACTAGATTGACCCAGAAGGGTGATCCATTTTAGTGGACAGAGGAGTGTGAGGCGAGCTTTCAAAAGCTCAAGACAGCTTTGACTACAGCCCCAATCTTGATCTTGCCTACTGGTTCGGGGTCTTATACAGTTTATTGTGATGCCTCGCGAGTTGGCTTTGGAGAAGTGTTGATGCAGTGATAGCCTACGCGTCCAGAAAATTGAAGATACATGAGAAGAATTACCCTGTCCATGACCTTGAGTTAGCTGCCATTGTTCACTCCTTGAAGATCTGGCATCACTACTTGTACGGTATGCCTTGTGAGACTTATACTGACCACCGGAGTTTGCAGCACATATTCAGGCAGAAGGATCTAAATTTGTGCCAATGTAGATGGTTAGAGTTGCTAAAGAACTATGACATCACTATATTATACCACTCGGGGAAGGCCAATGTGGTGGCTGATGCCTTGAGTCGCCGTGTGGAGAGTTTGGGGAGTTCGGCATACCTTCCTACAGCTGAGAGGCCTCTAGCCTTTGATGTTCAGTCCTTAGCCAGTCAGTTAGTGAGATTGGATCTTTCTGAGCCTTGCCGGGTATTTGCTTGTGTGGTTTCTCGGTCTTACTTATTCGATCGTATCAGGGAGCGGCAGTATGATGATCCTCATTTACTTTTCCTCAGGGACACGGTCCGGCACGGTAATGCCATAGATGTGACCATTGGAGATGACGGGGTATTAAGGATGCAGGGTTCGATTTGTGTGCCCAATGTTGATGGGCTTTGGGAGTTAATTTTAGCAGAGGCCCTTTCCTACGCATGTTTTTCATGTGCAGATCCAGGTGCCTCCACTCAGGGCGCACTATCCTCGAGGTTGAGAGATACAGTAGAGACTTCAAGGTACATCTGCCGCGTCCGCAGACCAGGAGTCTCTATCTTATTTCAGCTTTTTGTGAAAAGTTATCCTTCCTTATAGTTGTATAGACATTCTGAAGTTTGAGCAGTGTATTATATTCTATTGGCCTGTGGTTCCCATGAGTTTCTGAGTTTTAGGGTGATATTGTAGACCTCTGTAGTATTTTGGGTTGTATATGCCAAGTGGCATTTATATATTATCTTTCTTTTAGATTGTTCAACTTTCTTTTACTTAATTATTCCACAAATTATGTTGTTATTCCGCATTCCTAAGCTTACCTAGTTATAGGGACTAGGTGCCGTCACGACATGTTCACGGAGGGCGAACTGGGGTCGTGACACACACCCCAGGACAACCCACAGGAGATACCCTTGCCGGTTTAGCCTCAAACTGCTATCTCTCTCTACACTTCCGAAGATCATAACTATCACGCAATCACTACATCCTCCTGCATCTAAACACAAACAACGCCTACCCTCGAGGCATCATAATATGCGGTATATGAATCTGACGCTGATGGCAGAACCAACACTTTGAAAATTTTGCATACAATCTTTTCTTCCTCAAGGTCTGAAGCACAACTTTCAAATGCTGCTCATGATCCTCCCGAGATTGGGAATACACCAAGATGTCGTCAATAAACACGATGATGAAAGAATCCAGATAAGGATGGAATACACGGTGCATCAAGTACATAAAGGCTGCTGGGGCATTGGTCAGTTCGAGTAGTATAACTAGAAACTCATAATGACCATATCTAATCTTGAAAGCAATCTTCGGAAGGTCTGGCCCCCGAATCTTTAACTGATGATAGCTGGAACGCAAGCCAATCTTGGAAAATACCCTGGCACCCTACAACTGATCAAACAAGTCATCTATACGAGGCAAGGGATACCGATTCTTCACCGTAACCCCGTTCAACTACCGATAATCAATACACATACGCATAGAACCATCCTCCTTCTTTACAAACAACACCGGTGCACCCCAAGGTGACACACTAGGCCAAATGAACCCCTTATCTAGGAGTTCCTGAAGATGCTCCTTTAATTCTTTTAGCTCCGCTGGTGCTATACGATAAGGGTGTAGGAATCGGATGAGTGCCTAGAACCAGGTCAATACCAAAATCAATGTCCCTGTCAGGTGGCATGCCTGGCAGGTCTGCAGGAAACACGTCCGGAAAGTCATGGACCACAGGAACCGAATCAATAGAGGGAGTCTCACCACTGACATCCCTCACAAAATCCAGATACGATAAACACCCTTTCTCAACCATACGTCGATCCTTCAGGTAGGAAATCGGCTAGGCACATACTCAAAAGAACCTCTCCACTCAACCCTCGGACAACCTGACATAGCTAAGGTCACGGTCTTAGCGTGACAATCAAGAACGGCATGACACAGAGACAACCAGTCCATGCCCAATATCACATCAAAATCGACCATGCTGAGTAACAGTAGGTCCACTCGGGTCTCCAGAACCCCAATAGATATCACACACGACCGATACACACGGTCCACAACAACAGTATCACCCACCGGAGTTGACACATGAACAGATGTAACTGAAGGCTCACGGGGCACATCCAGGAAATGGACAAAATGTGATGAAACATAGGAATATTCTATCCCTAGCTACGCGTATACGCTAGAATGCCATCAATGAATACAATAACAAAGGAGCGCTGATACGGCTGGAATACACCGTTAATCAAATACACGAACTCTATTGGGGAAATGATTGGCCCAAAAGACATCACCAGGAACTCATAACTCAACAGAAAGATCTGCTTTGATCCACAACCAAACAACATGATAAGTATTCCAATACACTCACAACTCGAAGCCATATACCAAGTCGAGACAGAAATCAAACACTCCATAGTCCTTGCCACATTCCCAGCCACCCCTTTTGTCACAAATCACAGTCTAAACATATCTAACCATAAAATCACACTCACCACATAGGCATCCAGCCACAAAGTCCCGTCAATAAGGACATCAACGGACATATAAGTCCCCAAATACATGTGCCCACACACGAAATCTCAGCACTCAAGCCACAGAAAGAATCCGGCCTCAAATCCTCCAGACTGGCCCATTACCAACATGCCACAATCACATCTCATCCATGGAAGTCAAAAGTCGTCGACACACAGCTGATACCAAACGCTCTCGGGCGCGTTCAAATACATAGAAGGAATTCAGGAGTTATGCTCTTGGCTGAATAAAATGGATTCACACGACAAGAATTCAAGAATATGGGATTTTCCTGAGGGTTCTGCCGCCTCTCGAAGATAAGTACAGACGTCTCCGTACCGATCCGCGAGACTCTACTAAACCTGCTCATGACTGTTGAGTCCTATGTAACCTAGCGCTCTGATACCAACTTGTCACGACCCCAAATCACAACTGGCTGTGATGGCACCTATCGTGATACTAGGCTAGCCAATTTACTGAAAATAAAGAAATTATTTTCCATTTAATACATCAAATATCCTAATTTTCATAATAATTTTGTTTCTTAAGCATTTCAAAAAACAATAAAAATGATTAGAACATCTAAGCACGGTCCCAACATCTTGAATCAACCGTCGTGAGCATCTAAGAAGTGATACAATCTAATACAAATCCTCTATTACAACAAATCTAGGAATGTAAAGTACAAATGATAGAGTAGGAAGGAGAAAGATTAGATTGCGGACGCCGAGCAGCTACCTCACAATCTCTGAATAATGCTCCAAATGGGGTAGCTCAACTATCGCACACAGGGTGAAGGGAGTAACGTGAGTACGCCAACTCAGTAAGTAAACAAAGTATCTAAAAACATGAGGGTAGTGACGAGCATTTATAAATCATGAAAATACGTATAATAAGTGACTGTGGAAATAAGTAGATCAAGTCAGGAATTTACATTTCCGAATATTTCATAAAACTCCAGTTTCCATTTAAAAATCTCGTATAAAAACATTTATCCAATATTTATCATCAGAGGCCCAGTGTAAAGAAGAGTGAAAAACAGTGGTTTCATAAAATATAAGCCCCTCGGGCACAGTATCACTCACAATAAAGCCTCTCGGGCAAGCTCTCAGTCACTCGTGACTCTACTCTCATAAGTCAATGCTCACACTCAGCACTATCACTCATCAGGTACCATATAACAACTGTTGCGGCGTACAGCCCGCTCCAATACATACATATATATATATATATATATATATATATATATATATATATATATATA
>ML313401.1:0-25616 GCA_005239505.1 Nicotiana paniculata
TCGCTTCTGTTTAAAACAAATTAAATAAATTAATAAAAAAGCGACCAACTGTGGTCGCTATTTCCAGATTTTAAAATATTATATTTTATTTACAGACCAAAGTTGGTCACTATATTTTGTAGAATAATAAATAAATAAATGACGTAATTTAAAAATAGAGACCAAATTTGGTCGCTAAATTTATATTATTAAAATAATATAGCGANTGAATAGCGACCAACTTTGGTCGCTATGTTATTAAAAAAAATATTTTTCTTGGAAATTAGCGACCAATTGTGGTCGCTTTGGTTTAAAACAAATTAAATAAATTAGTAAAAAAATTATTTTTTCTGGAAATTAACGACCAATTGTGGTCGCTTCTGTTTAAAACAAATTAAATAAATTAATAAAAAAGCGACCAACTGTGGTCGCTATTTTCCAGATTTTAAAATATTATATTTTATTTACAGACCAAAGTTGGTCGCTATATTTTGTATAATAATAAATAAATAAATAACGTAATTTAAAAATAGAGACCAAATTTGGTCGCTAAATTTATATTATTAAAATAATATAGCGACCAAAGTTGGTCTCTTTTTTTGATACCCGGAATATTTGGTCAATTTAACATAGAGACCAAAGTTGATCGCTAATTAGCGACCAACTTTGGTCTCTATGGTAAAGGGACCAGCAAAATAGCGACTAAGCCTGTTTGGACGCATTTTGGTCATTTTTCACTGTTTAGGGACCAACTTTGGTCGTTTTTTGTGATTGTTTTTTCCCGAATTTTTAGTAGTGATTTTGAAATCATTAACTGAGTCATCCATTGTCAGTATCAAACTATCCATGGGGGAATTATAAAATGTATGGTAGAAAAGTATTAAGTTGGTGGCAAACATCGACTATATTGATTATATTAATATGAAAAATCGAACCTTGATGAGTTCAAGAGATGGCAGAACTTTGTGGATATTCAAAGGATTCAATAACTTTTTGGCATAGTCATGGAAGATTCGTTAATAAATGGAGGTTGGTATCTACAGATAATGAAGCCTATGCAGTTGGTAGAAACATCTTGAATCACAATTTGATTGAGATTTACTTTATACACTTGGACTCATATTTCAGTAATCAGTATAGACAATATGGATTTGGTATATAAATCAAATGCTGGAGATAATGACAAACATCAATTTGTGCCGTAAAATTCATGTAGTGATGATTTTCATGACTCAAAGTTGATTTGTCTGGTGATCTACTTGTTGATAAACATGAAAATATTGCACAAAGCGTTATGGATGAAAGAGAGATTCTTTTTGTCGAATTGAAGAGAAAGATGGCAGCTCCAGAAGGGGAATCTAATTGTGTTGATTCTACATACACAAAAAGTTTGCATAGAGATTGAGAAATCCAGTTTCCATCAATTCAATCAACATACACAAAAGAAATTAAATCAAGCAAGGGTTGGAGCTTACTTGAGTTTAGAGATAGGGTGAGTGTAGATCTATGACCTCAAGTGACTTTATCTCAAGGCAAAAGAGCTAAAATGAAACCTATTATGTTGAATGATGGTGATATTAAAGATCAATTTAAAACGATGTTATGAGATTATAGGAGCTACCGTTCGTGACAATTAGGCAGTTGATTTGGAGAACCCAACATGCAGTTGTAGAAAATGGAGTATCATGGGAATTCTTTTCAACCATGCTATTGAAGCAATTTGGGCTAAGAAGGATGACATTGTTTACTATGTGGACGATTGTTACACGATACAAAGATATAGAAAAATTTATAAACATATAATTTTACCGATAAATGGGCCACAAATATGGATTAAATCAACTAAAATTCCTCCTTTGCCTCCAAGGATTGTAAGAAACAATGAAAGAGGAGAAAGCAAAAAGTTAGAAGAAAGGAAGCTGATGAGATTGGAGCAAGTCGAATCTCTAGACTGTAGTATATGCAACAAGCCTGGCCACAACGAAAGAACTTGCAAATTTAATGTTGTGCAACCAAAGACTGCTTCAGTCCGTAAAATACCACATGTACTATCCCTGGTTGGAAATACTCTCAACACACTCAACAAAATTAAAATGGATCACTGGTAAATTAGCTTTTTCTAGTGCTAATATGTGTTTAGTGATAATGGTAGCTTATCCTTATTCAAGTGCTTATCTGTGCATTTTTTAGATTTTTCTACCAGCTTATTTGCTAATGTTACTCTGTTGCTTTCAGATATTTGGTGATGTAGTGTTGCTAATGTGTTGCGGTTTCTGTAATGATCCAAATCGTTTTGAGCTCTAGCATTTTTGTTTGAGGCCTTGAGTAGATGGATATGATGCATTATGGCTTGCGTATATGGTTGGTTTTGCCTTTTGAGGGGTTCAAGATTGATTTGGAGGAGTGATTCTCAATTTAGAAGCTTTAAGTTGGAAGAATTGACCAAGGTTTGACTTTTGAGTAAACGACCTCCAAATCAAAATTTGATGGTTCCAATAGGTTTGTATGGTGATTTTAGACTTAGGCGTATGTTTGAATTTGGATTCGAAGGTTCCTAGAAGGTTTTGGATCTATTTGCCGAAAGTTGGCACTGTGAAGGTTTGGAGATTTCATAGGTTTGATCGAGAGTTGACTTTGGTGTTATCAGAGTCCGGTTGGTGTTCCGAAACTTTGGTTAGGTTCATTTAGTGAATTGAAACTTGTATGCAAAGTTCGATTGCTTTATAAGGATCCATCTTGATGTTGGAATGATGGATTTTGTATAAGTATAAGTAGTAACCTTGTCGTGATGGATTAGAACACAGCCCAATCCAATGCCCGAAGCATCACAATAGGTAGCATACCCTATTGTACCTTCTAGAAGAGTCAAGATAGGTGATGATGTCGACCTATTCTTCAGCTCTTGGAAACTCCGCTCACAAGCATCAGACCACTGGAACTAGTCTCTTTCTGAGTCACTTTGTAACCCTCTACAAATCTCCTCAATAGCCTGCTAAACCCAAGAAACTATGAACCTCCGAAGGTGTTATGGGCCTCATCTAATTCTTCATGGCCTCAAATATCTGACTGTCAACTTGATACCATTTTCTGAGACTATATGGCCAAAAATGCCACTGAATTCAGCAAGAAATTCACTCTTGGAGAGCATAGCGTACAATTTCTGTTATTGGAGCATTTGTAATGTTGCTCTTTTATGGTTTGCATGGTCCTCTTCTGACCATGAATACACCAGAATATTGTTAATAAACACGATCACAAATATATCGAGGAACGACTTGAAAACCCGATCCATTAAATCTATAAAGGTGGCTGATGCATTGATAAGCCCGAACGATATCACAATGAACTCGAAATGACCATACCTGGTTCTGAAGGCTGTCTTCAGAATATCCTTCTCCTTAATTATCAACTTATGGTACCCTGACCTTAAATCAATCTTCGAGAAGCACTTGATACCTTACAACTGATCAAATAGGTCATCAATCCTTGGGAGCATATATTATTCTTTATTCTTAAATCATTCTTTATGTTGTCTAATAAGTAAGCAAGGTGTTTGATCCTCTTAGACAGCGCATAGTAGTATACATGGAAACAGGTACAACAATTACTTAAACTAGCATGCTTTGAATAGTGTGCAAGTATTAGACAAGTTAAGTGAAGTGTGTGATTCCTATAGGCATGTTTTCTATTAGTGTGTAGAATCAAAGAACGTCAAACAAAGACCACACAAGGAAATTAAATCCTATGGACAGGTTCTCTACCTGTTCATACAAGAATTAGAATACCCCAGCCCCCTTTCGCTAATTTCCCCATCATTCAGTTTACAAGCTATTACAGATCATTTTAAATAATTACAGGCCCAAATACAAATATAGAATAACCTAGTAATTACATTTGGGCCTTCACATAGGCTGAGGACTTCATACGGACAGCAGGCCCAAACTCTAGGCGCTGACAGTATACTTTGAACCCCCAATACCAAAGGCAGGCCCAAAATACCAAGCCGAAACAATTCCAGTAATGGATGCAAAATTTAGCCATACAGGTAACATAGCTACTCATGGAATAACTTAAACACCTAAGTTTTTACAACTGAAAAGGCCGTAATTTCAACCAACAGACAGGGCCACGCTAAGTTGAAAGGCATCAAAGACACATACGGGCAAGTAATTCCAGAAAAACAGGATTAACAGTGACAAAATAGGATATCATAAACTAACAAACCACTGCAAATAGTGTTTCAAAATAGAACCAACTCAAAGAGCTTCATATGACAGCCGAGCAGAATCATAGACAAGAAGAGGTGGAGTACAAGCTTCATATGAGGATTTTAGCATGAAAGCTTTGCATAACGATCATACTAGTAGCATAATTTGGCAAATATACTTAGTTGATCATGAGGCTTAACATGATGGGCACTAACTGTAACACAAGGATTATAAGAACCCATAGTAGGTAAAAGAATATGCCAACCTTAGGCTAACAAGACCGGCAGACATTAGGATTCATGTTAGATGAAAGTATCAACCCTATGTTAATAGGATAGGTAATTATCAAGCCTAGTGCCAATTAATCTTATACAGGAAAAGGCTAAACATTGAAGTTTACACTAGCAAGCCCTGGGAAACACTTAGAAGTAGATCACACAATGGAGTTACAGAAAAACTTGGCATATTGTTTTAGAGATTCAGGCAGTGATGACATTCAGAAATTACATGATCATTGAATATAAACAAGGAAAGAAGAACATGCAAAATCAATTTAAAATCGGATTAGGGGAGGAATCCAGGTAAACCCTAGTTTGGCAAAAAGTTAGAAATTGACCATAGATCTTGGTGAATCCGACCCTCATAGCCTTGCCATGGATGTATACAGACGAAATATCGTCCAAATCTCAAATGGTGAAGCCGATTTCCCTTGATTCAGAAACTGGTATTTGTCAAAAATGGGGCAAGTACTAAGTAGCACTATAGTCTTGTAAGTAACAAAGAGGTAACATGTAAAATATAAGTAAATCACAGAAGGAATCTATGATTTGATCAGATTCGGAGAAGATTGGGGGAGGTGGATAGGGTTTCTAAAGAGAGAAGAGGAGGATTTGGGGGCGGCTACTCAGAGTAAATGTCCCTAGGGTTTAGGGGTGAAGGTAAAAATGAGAAGGGATGGTTTATTGTGGGATGTTGTTCTTAAGAGGTTAAGAGATCACGACCAGGATAAAAAGAAGTCGGGGCGAGTCGAGAAAACGAGTTCCGACCGGGTTAAGTCAATGGGTTGGTTTGGGTTGCTGAAGAGTAAAGTGAGGTGAGCTAAGTGTTTGGGCCTGATTTGGTCCAACAATTAGCCCCATATTAGGCTATAAGTTAATTATACGAAATATATTTAAAATAATTTATAAAAAGTAATTTATAAATAATAAAAATATTACTTATGCAGTAAAATGATTAAAAATAATAGCTTAACATTATAAAAATATTTTAAAAAATACTATTTTAGTACAAACAATGTAAAAATTGTAATTATAGAAAACAAGCTATTATTGCAAAATTATATAAATAGCTCAAAGCTATAAATGTAATTATATGAAATGAAGTAAAATGCTATGTATAGAATATAGGCCTATGGAAAAAATGGACCTCTGAACTTTCCCACTAATACGTTACATGATGCGCCGTTCGGGGCGCCACAATAGTGTACTATTTTGTCCAACTTTTTTCACTTCGGCTCAAAGAGGGTAATTTCGTCCGGTCCCATTCCTACATGGTATAAATACACAAAAATATAATTTTTAGAGGAATTTTTAACCTACGAAGATTGGAAGAGCTTTGGAGACTCTTAGGCACAAGGATTCATCACTTTTTCCTCAACTCAACACTCGAGTTTGGATTGAATTCATGTTTTCTTATTCTTTAACTCTATCTCTGATGACTTCCTCCTTGATTAGGTTTTGAAGGATATGGTGTTTTGGTTGATATTTGTGGATTTTAACTCTAGTGTTTTGCATGAATTCATTTATGGAGCTTTAAATTGATTGCAATTTCTTTCACCAAATTGTTTAATCGAAAGAGGAATATTTTAGGTGATTATCTTTGCACTATTTTGTTTGGTTTAACCCAGTTATTTTTTTTAAGTAATCTAAAGAGCTTGTTGAGTTGTTGATTAAATCAAGTTAGGAGAAAATTCGAGAGACGTTTTCCTAAAGACTAGTCCATTAACGTGTTCTTGCATATCTTCATAGTGCTTTTATATTAGCTTTACCTCGTAGAGTTCAGATTAAATCGAGACAGGAGTCTTGGATATACGATTGACCTAATCATCAATTGAATTCGTGAGAATCATTAGAACATTAGAGTAAATTGAACTAGAGTTAGATCCTGAATAGCGATCTTGCAATTATCCAGTCACGACCCTTATTTCTCTCACTGATTATTTCAGTGTTGCACAAATCTTGTATTTCCGTGATCAATTGTTAATTGTTGTAGTTTTAATAGTTAATTTATATCATAATCATTCCAACCAAAGTGTTAATCATTCTGAATAGTATTAAAGCCAGAAAATACTTGAACATTGTTTAAATCTAATCTCTATGAAGACGATAATTAAACTATACTTTTTTTAGCTAGCGAGCATTAATTTTGTATTGTGTTTTGCGATCGTCATATATATATATATATATATATATATATATATATATATATATGCCAAAAAAAGGAGATGGAGAAAAAGAACAAGTTCCTCCATCTCGATAGAGTCAGATTCTAAAGCAATTTTATAAGAAAGTTCCTCCATTTCAATAATCAATACAGTGGTACAAAAGTACTTTCTCTGATTATTTATAGGTTTGACTATGGCGGATGAAACTGTTAGGAACGGTGAGGTTTACAATGACGCGCTGGTGGAGATCGCCATCGATGAAAGATCATTTTGGAGCAAGAGAAATCTCAGCTCCTTCACGAGATCTTTCGGGAGAACGACAGTCGATAAACTCAAGAACTCAATTGAGGAATCTCAAAATAATACAATTAATACAACTTTAATATATCTTATTCATCTTTGAGTTTCGATCCAAAAATTCATCCAAAAGAAACTTTAATATTTACCAAACGCTCTCAAAATTGAGATATAAACTTCAAAGAATATGTAACGACCCGATCGGTTGTTGTGAATTCTAGTGCGTCGCTTGGAAGTTTGGAGCCTTGGGTAGCTTCATTTCATGTATTATGACTTGTACGCATAGTCAGAGTTAAATTTTTGAAAGTTAGGAGTTGATTCAGATGGAAAATTCTCATTTTAGAAGTGTTTACCTCGAAATACGAGTAACAATTAAATTTGTAATGTGGTTATAAGGATACGTGATCTAATTCAATACCAAATGATAAATAGCTAAGTAAATAAAGGAATTAAATGGTTGTAATAGATCAAACCAGTGCCATTTGCAAGTTATCGACCTCGTCTTGAAATAGTGTCGAGATTTGAACGTTAATAACCACGAGAATAATAACAACAATATGAAAAAAATGAACAATAAGAACAGTAGAGAAGTAAGAGCGAGTAAAAGAGCATAACGTTTATATTTTTCAGTAAATGCGTGAGTGATTCCTTTTTACAAATGAACAGATTCCTCTTTATATAGTAGAGAAATCCTAAATAAGGTATATCTCTAATTTCGGAAGCAAAATACATGATTGGTATCAATAACCGTTTAATGATTCTGCCAATTCTGCCAATTCCGAGATTCGAGCCGAGATTGGCGGTTGATTGCAAATATCTCGTTATTCCGTTACTTCGGTGTCGATTTAGTCTGATCTCGATCCCTCAGTTCTCGTGTTCTTCGATCCCGAACCTGCTTCGATATAACTCACTCTCGAGGCAGACCCTTGAGCTCGTAACGGGTGTGGTCGATTTTTACCGTATACTGATAGTCCCCGCGTTTCTTAGAATGAAATTATAAGAAACAATTTGAGCCTCGATTCCTCGATACCCCGATCATGACGTTTTCTCCATGACGTAAGCGATGTATGTGATCGAAACGTCCCGTCAGTTCGGTTCCCAAAAAACCATTAATGCACTTCAGTCGTCGGTTGGCCACTAGTGACACCGAACCATCATTTTAAACCTATAAATATCACCTCTTTAGTAGATCCGGACTTTACTTTTCTTTGATTATAAATTCTTGAGTTCCCAATCCTTCTTAACTTTCTCTCATCGCCGCTCATTACACCACCGTTGTTTTCACTGTAGCCACCAGTTTTACATCTTCTTTCTACTCCCTTCACATACATAAATGGCGAAAACCTCTAAAACAGTGCCGCAAAAGGAAAATGCTCCATTTTCCTCCTCCCGGTCGGCTGGCAACAGAACGCCAGTAGAACCGGCCCTTCATGAATATGTTCCTGGCCCATGTGTCCTTAAAATCGATTTTAAAGTTGATAACCCCTCATCGGTTCCGAGCAGATGCGAACATGTGTCGATGTACATGCGTTCGATTACCAAGGGCCATGTCGATGCCATCAAGGAGGACTGCAAATGGGGTGCAGAGGTGGTGGTGCGTATTCCCACACCCGAAGAGAGCATCACCACACATGTGAAGGGGTTATTAAGTGTTTACACTTACCCCTTCACATGGGGCCCCGTCGACCCTGTGATTTTCGACTTCTACAGGAGGTACGAGGTTACCCTCGGTCAGATCCACCACTCGCTTTGGCGTATAGTGATCATGTCGTGCTTCTACTCCAACGAGGCCGGGGGGTTGGAGTTCACTCTGAACCACCTTATTCAGTTGTACAGGCCTCGGCTCTATCGAGGTCTAATTAGACTCAACTGGCGAGAAACAAAAGCCCTATTCTCGAACATCAACGAGGATAAAGATCAAGGTTGGATGAGCCGATTCATACGGGTGAGGACCTGTGACATAATACCAAAGGAAAAAATGTCGTTCCCTAAGGAGTGGAAAGCCAAACGTGAGTTAATTTTTGTTCTTCGATTCTGTGTTTCTTTTGACTTTGCCTAACATTTCTTTTTAATCAATGCAGCTGCCCCTTAGATGCCCGAGGCGGTGCCTAATTTCGAAGACTGGATCCACAAGCTCGCCTCCACTTCGACTCGTGCTGAATGAGTGTGGAGGGATTTGGCCAAAGGCATGTGGGAGGCCAAGAACGATGGTAAGGGTCTCTTCTCACGTATCCCGAAGTAACTACACATTTTCTCCATTACTAATCTTCTTTTTATGTAGTCTGATCAAAGATGCCACTCGGAGGCCTTCGAGTGAAGGTGGCTAAGCTAAGTCCCCGGTTCTGAGGCCGGAAAAGGATAATAAGAGAAAAGATCCTTCGTAATCCGAGGTTTCTAAACCCAAACCTCGAAGGGTGAAGAGAGAAACAGTCGACCTCTCAGCGGATGCGGTCTAAAGTTTGAGGGACCAGGATGAGGAAGAAGAAGAAGAAGACACCTCGCCGTTGATAGTTCTCCCTAGAAAGGCTACCGAGGTCGCTTCACATTCCGAGCGGCCACCTGCTATAACCGAGCCTCAAATTGAGGAGGCTTCAAAGAAGAGTTCAGGGGTGAACCCCAGGTCTCCTGAGGTCGAGACAGTTTCTCGATCATCAACTTCTACACCGGGCGGGGCCAGTTCTGAACCTAGGAAGATCGTACAGATCGCCCCGAGATATTTGCTCGGGGCCATGGCAATAGGCCAATTGCCTTCAATGCCGGTCTTCTCTGAAGAGGCAATAGGGGATGCCCAAAGGTTGAAGACCCCCGATATTGGCGGAGGCTCTAGCACTGGCGATCCTTTCCGGGATTGCTTTGTGGGGGTCGATGATGCCTCTGATATCACTTATGCTTCGATTCTCATGGCGGAAGCTCAGCGACTTTTTTCCAAGGTAAGTGTCAGTTGCTTTTTGGTTATTCCTCTTCTCCTTTTTTCCAATGTTATTCTCTCATAAATCTAACTTGTGTTTTTCTTCTTCGTATAGGCCTCTGCCAAATTCCTAGATGACCTTAGTTAGTGTGAAGCCAATCTTCAAAGGATCTCAGAAGAGAGGAATGCTCTGAAGATTCTTTGTGGACAAAAGGACGAGGTCATAAAGGATCTTTAAGTGGACCTGGAGGACGAGTTAGACAAGCAGGTAACCACCCTTTTGATGCAGTATGGAATCGACTCAACTGGGGAAGCTAACACTTCGATATCTCAGCTGCAGCAGAAGGTGGAGAAGATCGAGCTGCTCCGAGCAGAGGTCGATCAGGTCAAGACCGACTGTGATTGGTGGAAAGCTAGAATGGACCGCCTTACTACGGAAAAGGAGGCATATTTGGCCAAATTATCTTTGGCAGAGGCCCAACTTCAAAGTCTTAGAGAAAAAATTTCGGCTCAGGCCAAAAGGGTCGAAGAACTCAAAATCGGGCTTGCTGAGGCCAAGGTCATGGCGGACAAGTCCATAGAAATGTACTGGGCCGATGCCGAAGCTGTCCAAACTCAGCCGAGGGAGGATTCTAACCGAGAGCAGTGGCGCAGTGACTTGGCAAAATGACAATCCCGTAGGGAAACCCTCGAGGAGATTCATTCTTGAGGTTTTGACCTCTCCGAGGAAATTTCTCGGGCCAAAGAGCTCGAGATTGAAGCCAAAAAGCTCGCCTCTTCCGATTATGATGATAATGAAGCAGAGGGAAGTCGAGACGGGTCTGGAAGTGGAGAAGACGGAGATGAGGTTGTTGAAGAAGATGTCCCCGGAGAAGCTGCTCTAGAGGAAATCGGTCTTGTGGGGACTAGCCCCGATCGTAGTTAGGGTATAACTTCTTTTGTTTTTTCCTTTGTAAGGATTTGACCTGCCCCTTGTACATATTTTTTGGTATAATAGAAAATTTCCTTTTAATGCCTTCATAAATTTCTGTTTCATGCCTTCGTATGTTTATTTTCTTTTGTTGAAAATTCTTATAATTGTAGTTCAACCCGTGATCAAAATAAACCCTTAATCTTTTCGTTTTTACGAGGGTAAGTCTGAATTAATCTTGAGTTTTAAGATAAAGTGAACCCTTAGGTTTTCATCGAATGGTTGTCTAAGTATTTCGAGCTCACCACTATACCCTTTAGGTGAATCTTCGAGTTGTAGATAACATTTGTTCGAGCTCGGAACAATTGAACCCTTGGGTTCGAATCGAGTGAGAGCGAGGTCTCAAACTCTAACTGCATTGTCCCTTAGGCTTATTTGATCGGCCCTTAAGCTCTTTATATTGGCCCTTAGTCTCTTTAGATCGGTGTTATATTGGCCCTTAGGCTCTTTAAGTTGGGCCAATTTGGCCTCTGAGAATGGCTATCATTTTCCCCTTTTCAGCTAAAAGACTTAGTGAAAATTTCTTTATGCCTTGGCATGTGTTTTCTGTACCCATTGGGTTTTTCAAGGGCCCAATGATCGGAACCCTATTTTCTCTTAACTCGTTTGTGTTAAGATAATTTGATACCTCTTGATAATTTTCTGAAGGCCGATATTATCGAAGCCTTTAATTTATTTGAGGGCTGATTTTATCGAAGCCCTTTTTTATTTGCTTTCCCGAGGGTAGCCTTATTTAACCGATTTTTCAAAGTATTTGAAGGCCTTTAGTTTATGGCGGAAGTCGGACGTCTCCGAGCCGCATTATTTTGGCGGTAGCCTTTAATATGGTCGTAGATTTTGGGTATGTCACTTAGACTTGTTTTCCGATAGCATTTCAAACTTTATCGAAATGTTAGTCCCCGAGTATGGTGGCCTTTGTCCTATATACCGAGGGATGCCTCTTTGAGGTCTTATTATCTCATACTTAGATAGCTCGAATGCACAGTCCCCAAGTGTTAGAGGCATGCTTGTACTTGGCCCTTGAGCCATTTTTCACAAGTGTTAGTTTTGCACAATAGATTTTGCACAATAATTACATGACTCATATAGTAGAAAATTTATTTCGAAACATGACGAGAAAAGAGAATGCTTCTTTGAATAATTCATGCGTACATATTTTGTTGTTGGGACTCGGCTAATCTATATGGGAACGGCTCTTTCGACCGTTTAGCCCATTTCAAAATTCTTCCTATCGAGACCCATTGATACTAGGTACATTTCTCGAATACATAACCTCCAAGGGTGATGCCCCCCAATATTCGAGGTTTATTGTAAAGAAGCCTCAAATATTGTTAATTATCCTCAGGTAGCACATAGTTGTTGCCTCGTTAAAAACCTCACCAGAAAAATCCATCTGGGATAAAAACGGTCTAAGGAAAAAAGAGTGCAACACGTCTTTAGAACGTGAGGTCTCGATTTCTTGGATTGAATTCCTGCAATGAGTTAGTTTCGAATATTTATGTAAATGAAAGAAAGAAGAAAGTCAACCTTAGCAATAGTACCGCATGAGGAGTGATATGTTACAGTAGTTCGATAATGGTTGTCCATTCATTGTTCCGAGCTTGTAAGATCTTAACCCGACTATGTCGAGGATTTGATAGGGTCCTTCCCAGTTAGGACTGAGTTTCCCTTCATTAGAGTCTCGAATGTTGGTGGTGATCTTTCTTAGGACTAATTCCCCGACTTTGAAGTACCGAAGATTGGTTCTTCTGTTGTAATATCTCTATTCGTTATTTTTGTGCGGCCATTCGAACGAGTGTCGCTTCTCGTCTTTCATCCAATAGCTCGAGGCTGGTATTTATTGCCTCGTGGTTTGATTCCTCTATGGTATGCCGAAACCTGGAGTAGGGCTCTCCGACTTCGACTGGTATCCAGGCCTCAGAGCCGTATACTAAGGAAAATGAAGTTGCTCCTATGCTGGACTTTGATGTTGTCTGATATGCCCATAGAACCTCGGGAAATTTTCTCTCCACTTCTCTTTGGCTTCGTTTAGCCTTTTCTTCAAGTTTTGGATGATAGTCTCATTTGTTGATTCGGCATGTCCGTTCCCACTAGGGTGATACAACGTCGATAGTATCCTCTTTATTTTGTGGTCTTCGAGGAATTTTGTAACTTTACTGCCGATGAATTGTTTGCCATTATCACACACTATTTTCGCTGGTATCCCAAACCGACATACGATGTGATCCCATATAACATCGATCACTTCCTTTTCCCTCACCTTTTCAAAAGCCTATGCTTCAACCCATTTAGATAAATAGTCAGTCATAAATAATATGAACTTAGCTTTACCTGGGGCCGATAGAAAAGGGCCGACAATGTCCATTCCCCACTTCATGAATTTCCTTCGGGATAGGACCGAGTGAAGTTGCTCACCGGGCTGGTGTATCATCGGTGAAAACCTTTGACATTTATCGCACCTTCGAACGAACTCCTTAGAGTCTTTTTCTATGCTATCCCAATAATATCCTGCTCTAATGACCTTTCGAACCAGTGACTCGGTGCCAGAGTGGTTCCCACAAGTGCCTTCGTGGATTTCTCGTAGAACATAGTCAGTATCTCCCGGTCCCAAACATACTTCCAGTGGACCATCGAACATTCTTCTGTTTAGAGTTCCGTCTTCGTCTAATGTGAATCGAGCAACTTTAGTTCGTAAAGCCCTTGATTCTTTGGGATTCGATGGTAACTTCCCATTTTTTAAATTTTGATGTATTTGTTTCTCCAGTCCCAGGTTAAGCTTGTAGAATTTATTTCAGTGTGTCCTTCCTCGATTACAGATCTCGAGAGCTGGACGACAATCCCTGAGCTGATCTCATCTTTGTCAACCAATGACACTAAATTGGCAAGTGCATCGGCCTCAGTATTTTGTTCTCGAGGCACATGCATAGAGTCCACTATTTGAAGCGGTGCATGGTCACCTGCAATTTTTCTAAGTGCCTCTGCATCCTATCCTCTCGAACGTCAAAGGTTCCGTTTACCTGGTTAACTACTAGTAGGGAGTCACATTTTGCTTCAATGACTTCTGCTCCCAAGCTTTTAGCTAGTTCGAGACCTGCAATCATAGCCTCATACTCTGCCTCGTTGTTAGTCAGTTTGGAAGTCTTAATTGATTGTCTAATAACATTGCCCGTAGGCGGTTTCAAAATAATACCGAGCCCGAACCCTTTCGCATTCGAGGCACCGTCCGTGAAGAGGGTCCATACACCCGATGATGTACCTGATTGCAGCAGAAGTTCCTTTTCCACTTCGGGTACGAGGGTTGGTGAGAAGTTTGCCACGAAGTCTGCTAATATTTGAGACTTGATGGTTTTTCGGGATTGATATTCGATATCGTACCCGCCAAGATCGATGGCCCATTTAGCCAATCAGCCCGATAATTCGGGCTTGTGCAAAACATTTTGAAGGGGATAAGTAGTGATTACACATATGGGATGACACTGAAAATATGGCTTTAATTTTCTAGATGCGCTTATTAGTGCTAGCGCCAATTTTTCTAGGTGTGGATACCTAGTTTCAGCATCTCCTAAGGTTCGACTCACATAATAAATCGGAAATAGCGTACCTTGTTCTTCTCGAACTAATACACCATTTACCGATATCTCAGACACCGCCAAGTATAGGTATAGCTTCTCATCTGCCTTTGGAGTGTGGAGAAAAGGTGGGCTCGATAGGTATCGTTTCAATTCCTCCAATGCTTGCTGACATTCGGGGGTCCATGTAAAATTATTTTTCTTTTTGAGTAAGGAGAAGAACCTGTGGCCTCAATCTGATGACCTCGAAATGAACTGGCCTAGGGCAGCTATCCATCCGGTTAGACTCTGAACGGCTTTCACACTGTCCACGACGGTGACGTCCTCGATGGTCTTAATCTTATCGGGGTTGATCTCGATTCCCCGATTTGACACCATGAAAGCATATTTTTCGGGGTTAAGCTTCATGTTTTATTTTCTCAATTTCGAATGTCTTCTGCAAATGAGTCAAATGGTCCTCTGCGCACAGGGACTTAACTAACATATCGTCAATGTAAACTTCCGTTGATTTACCTATCTGTTCTTCGAACATCTTGTTAACTAGACGTTGATATGCAGATCTCGCATTTTTTAGCCCGAAGGGCATTATATTGTAACAATAAGTTCCATACTTGGTGATAAAAGAAGTCTTTTCCTGACCCACTGGGTCCATCTGGATTCTGTTGTACCCAGAATAGGCGTCGATAAAAGTAAGTAGCTCGTGGCCAGCCGTGGCATCGATCATTTGATCGATGTTAGGCAAGGGAAAAGAGTCTTTTGGACATGCTTTATTCAAGTCCTTATAATCTACACACATTCTAAGTTTGTTCCCCTTTTTTGGGACTTCGACTACATTGGCTAACCATTCGGGATATTTTACTTCCCGAATGGACCCTATATTTAGAAGTTTGGTTACCTCCTCCTTTATGAAGGCGTGCTTTACCTCGGATTAAGGCCTTCTCTTTTGTTTTACCGGTCTGAACTTGGGATCCAGGCTCAGCCGATGAGTCGTAATCTCGGGCGGGATTCCTATCATGTCTAAATAGGACCATGCAAGCAATCCATGTTATTAATAAGAAACAGAATAAGCTTTTTCCTGAGTTTGGGGGTTAACCCCGTATCCCAGGTATACTTTTCATTCAGGTAGATACTTTATCAGTATCACCTGTTCCAGCTCCTCGACCGTTGACTTGGTAGCATCCGATTCTTCTAGAACGAAGAAAGTTCGAGGAGTGAGAGAATCCTCTTCTTCTTCTTCGATTACCCGTTTATCCGATTCGGTCAAGGCTGGGAACGGTGATTGCTATTTGGCCACTTTCTTATATTTGGTGCTCGACTTTTTGAGGTCGAAGGTGCTGATATCGGTGTCACCTCGTCAACTGCAAACATTTCCTTTGCAGCGTGTTGTTCCCCATAGACTTTTTTCACACCATCCCCTGTTGGGAACTTCATCATGAAGTGTCGATGGTACTTCCCTCATGTTGTGTATCCAGGGCCTTCCGAGTAGTGCATTGTATCTCATGTCGCCTTCGATGACATAAAATTTTGTGTCTTGCATGGTCCCGACCATGTTCACTGGTAGGATTATCTTCCCCCTCGTTGTTTCACTAGCTATGTTGAATCCGATTAGGACTCGAGATGCAGGTACAATCTGGTCTAGCAAGCCGAGCTGCTCTATGACCTCGATCTGATTATGTTCGCCGAGCTACCTAGATCCAAGATAACACGTTTAACTTGAATTTTATTTAGCAAAATAGAAATTACCAGGGCATTATTGTGCGGATGAGAGATGCCTTCTGCTTCATCTTCGTTGAACGACAGGGTGCCTTCAAGCATATAGTCTCGAATCCGTTTTTCTCTTGTGATCGATACTTTGGTGCGCTTGAATATAGATGTCGACCCCACCAACGATCATGTGAATAACATGCTGAAGTTATTCTTGCTCATTCTTTCTATTGGTGTCTCGTTCCCTTAAGTGATTTTTGGCTCAATCACTGAGGAACTCTCGAAGGTGGCCCTCGTTGAATAATCGAGCTACCTCCTCTCTCAACTGTCTGTAGTCTTCGGTCCTATGGACATGGGTGCCATGATACTTACACATTAACTTTGGATTCCTTTTAGAGGGATCAGTTTGTATAGGCCTGGGCCACCTGGTGTCTTTGATCCTTCCGATAGCCGATACAATTCCCGATGCATCGACACAAAAATTGTACTTTGATAATCGAGGAGCTTCTGTGGGATCTGCATATTTGTCGAAGCCAGTTTTACTCATTAGTTCCCGAGAACTATGCCCTCGGTCACTCTTCCGATCGTTCTGGGCAGCGTTGTATCCCGAACCGTTAATCCTTCGATCTGAAACATATGGCTGATATCGATATTTATTCGCTCTCGATTCTCTATCAATATCTCTCTGGGTTTTACATGTCGACCGGTTTGGATGTACTGAACCTGAAGGGGATCCCAAATTGTCATCTTCGACTCTAATCGTTGACTGATATTGATTATGAACATCTGCCCAAGTCACAGCTGGGTACTCGATCAAGTTCTGTTTTAACTGGCGTGATGCGATCAAACTCCGCTGGTTTAATAATTGGGTGAAAACTTCAACCGCCCAATCATCAGTGATTGGTGGTAATTCCATACATTCTATTTGGAACCGAGATACGAACTCTCTTAGCATCTCGTTATCCTTCTGCTTTACTTTGAAGAGGTCTTATTTTCTTGTTGCAACTTTTATGACACCAGCGTGCGCTTTTACAAATGAATCTGCCAACATGGCAAACGAATCGATAGAGTTTGGTGGCAAGTTGTGGCACCAAATCATGGCTCCCTTCGACAGGGTCTTTCCGAACTTCTTTAGCAGTACAGACTCGATCTTGTCATCCTCTAAATCATTACCTTTTATGGCGCACATATAAGTAGTAACATGCTCATTGGGATCTGAAGTCCCGTTGTATTTAGTTATGTCGTACATACGGAACTTCTTTGGGATGGTCTTCAGAGCCACACTCGGAGGGAACGGTTTTTGCACAAACTTCTTAGAGTCCATTCCCTTTAAGATCGGTGGTGCCCATTGTATCTGATCAACTTGATAATTATAAGTTTCCACCTTTTTGTCGTTGGCCTCGATTTTCTTTTCTCCCAATTCTATTCTCTTAGTAACTCCTCGAGCATCCTCATTATAGCAGGGTCGGTCGTCGAAGTATTATCACCTGATCTTTCAGGCACTAGCTCGGTATGGCGAGTAGCCTCTTGTTCGACCCTATTTGGTGCCCTGTGCTGATTTTGCAACTGAGCAATGGAGTTTTTTTGGGCTTGCAACATTTCAAATATAACTTGAAGACTGACGCCTTTGTCTCCTCTTCCCTGCATTCCTCGACCGTCAGTTCGACCCTATCTGCGTATGCTTTCCTCGGGGTCCGCACACAAACTCACATTTAAGGCAACATGAGAATTGACATCAACCGGGTTGACGGGTGGTTCTCCCCCGAGGTCAGCCTGTGGAACCTCGATTCCTGGAGTGATAACATTCTCGTTCTCTCTGTGGAGTCCGAGACGTTGTCACTATGTGTAGCTGTGTTTTGTGAGTTTTACATGATTTATCCTGAAAATAAAATTCTTGACAAGAAACAAGTGTAAAATAGTTTGTTATATCAAAATTAGCACTGAACAATTGCTATTATCCTTAGTCCCACGGTGAGTGCCAAACTGTTTATCTTGAAATACGAGTAACAATTAAACTTGTAATGTGGTTATAAGGTACGTGATCTATTAAATGCCAATTGATAAATAGCTAAGTAAATAAAGGAATTACATGATTGTAATAGATCAAACCAGTTCTTTTTGCAAGTTATCGACCTCGTGTTGGAATAGTGTCAAGATTTGAACGTTAAGAACCATGAGAATAATAAGAACAATATGAACAATAAGTACAGTAGAGAAGTAAGAACGAGTAAAAAAGCAGACGTTTATATTTTTCAGTGAATGCGTGAGTGATTCCTTTTTTGCAAATGAACAGGGTTCCTCTTTATATAGTATATTAATCCTAAATAAGGTATATATCTAATTTTGGATGCAAAATACATGATTGATATCAATAACCGTTTAGTGATTCTGCCAATTCCGAGATTCCCGCCGAGATTGGTGGTCGATTGCGAATATGTCATTATTGCATTACTTCAGTGTCGATATAGTTTGATCTCGATCCCTCAATCCTTGTGTTCTTCGAGCCTGAACCTGCTTTGATACGGACTCACTCTCGAGGCAGACCCTCAGGCCCGTAAAATCGGGTGTGGTCGATTTTTACCAGATACAAGAAGCTTTGAGTGTTAACTAAGGTTTGAATTTTGAGTAAACGATCTCAGAATCAGGATTTGAAGGTTCCAATTAGTTCGTATGATAATTCTAGACTTGGACGTATGTTCGGGTTGGGTATCGGGTTGCCCGGGAGCATTTCAGCACTTATTGTTGAAAGTTGGAATTTTGAAGGTTTTAGAATTTCGTAAGTTTGGTTTGAGGTGGACTTTGGTGTTATCGACGTCTGTTTGGGGTTATGATCCTTGGAAAGGTTCGTATCATGATTTATGACTTGCACGTACAGTTTGGCGTCATTCTGAAATGTTTAAGTACGAAACAGACGCGTTTGTCGAAGTTTGAATGTTTGAAAGTTGAAAGAAAGGTTTCGATCATCGATTCATAGTTTTGATGTTGTTTGGTGTGATTTGAGGCCTCAAGAAGGTTTGTGTTATGTTTTGAGACTGGTTAGTGTGATTGGGCGGGGTCCCGAGTGCCTCGGGTGCGATGCAGAGTGGTTTCGGTCCACTTTTACTTGTTTTGCAACTACTGGTATTGGTGTCTGATTTTGTTCTTCGCGAAAGCGAAGAATCTCATGTGTTTGTGAAGAAGGATTTTTGGGCTGCTGGGATTTTCTCATTGAGAACGCGACATAGGGGTCACGAATGTGAAGAAGGGGCTAGGGTGGCCTAAGGGAACGTGACTTAGAGGTCGCGAACGCGAAGAAGAAAAGGGAGTTGGGGCCTGACATACGTTAAGCCTTCATGAACGCGGCTCGTGGCCCACGAACTCGAAGGACAGGGGGTCAGAAGGCTTCACGAACACGACGTGGAGGTCGCAAACGCGTAGAAGAAATTTGGAGGAAATGATTCTTTGGCCTTCGCGAAGAAGGGCGGGCCTGGGCAGAATTGATTTAATACGGGACTTAGCCCATTTCTCTCCCATTTTTCATTTGGTTGGGCAATCTTTGGAGCTCTTGGAGGCAAGATTCTCATCATCTATGTCAATGTAAGTAATTCCCACATATTGTTAGTTAACTACATAGATTCTACAAGGATTTAAACATAGAAATTAGTGAAAATTATTAGATTTTGAAAGAAACATAAAATTTGGTACTTTTGGATTTGACAACGAAATTGAACATGGAATTGGGAATAAATTACATATTTGAGTTCGTGATGTTATGGGTAGTGTTTATCTTTGAAATTTTTTGAAATCCATGTATGTGGGCCCGAGGACTGACTTTGTCGACTTTTCTGGCGAAATTGGAATTGTTATGAATTAATTAATTATGATGTTTGAGTATATATTTATTGGTTTTCCTGATTGTTTGACTAGTTTCGGAACTATGGGCATCTGTTTGAGGTGTTAGAGAGGCGTGGGAGCTAGCTATGGAACTTCAGAGCGAGGTAAGTCTCCTGTCTAACCTTGTGAGGGGGAAATTACCCTGTAGGTGCTATATGTATTATGTGTTATATGTTGTGGGAGCTACGCACGTACGAGCTGACGAGTGTCCGTGCGTATGCTAGAATTCTTGATTTTTTCCAGGTAGACTAAGATTCACGCCATGTTTAGAATGTACTATTTGAGTTATACTTTCCTGTTTAATTACTTTATTTCGCATTACGACCTAAGATTAGACTTATGTAGAGTAACGAACTCGCTATTTTATAACTTTGACGAGCTACTTGATTAGCCGTGGAATTTGTGCCTCCCTTATGATTCTCTTCCGCATTGTGCGTATTCATCGAAAAATTTCCTTAATTTCATAACTCACACATACATCCGTGAGTGGGGTCAAGGACCCGTTAAAGTTTCTTATTCTAATGGGATCGGCTCGTTCGCCTCGGCAGTATCATGTAACACACTCTTATGGGATCAGGTCTTTCGCCTTGGTAAAGTATCATATTCTTATGTGATCGGGTTAATCGCCTCGGCAGGATTATGTATCACACTCTTATGGGATCGGTCTGTTTGCCTCGACCGGATATTATAACACTCTTATGGGATCAGGCCATTCACCTCGGCAGTATCATGTATCATATTCTTATGGGATCTGACTGTTCGCCTTGATTATCATGTATCATATTCTTATGGGATCGGCGGTTCGCCTCGGCAGTTCTATGAACACTCTTATGGGATCGGGCTGCTCGCCTAGGCAAAATCGTGTGAAATACTTGATAAGGAGTCCACATACTCATGAGCTTCCCTGACTTGAGATGTGACCGTTGATTTAGTATTGACCATTACGTATTCCATTTGAGGAGGTACCCAATAATTGAGGACTTCGTATCTATTGTTCAGCTGTAGACCGTATTATTTGCCTATATTTGTACTCCTTGTTCACTTACCATGTTTCATATTTGTCTACTTTATTATATTTGATGTACTGGACCACAAGTAAGTGTCAATATAGACCCCTCGTCATTACCTCTTCGGGGTCAGGCTAGATACTTACTGCTACGCATTAATTTACGTACTCACACTGCACTTCTGCACTAAATATGCAGGATTTGACATGTTCATTGGTGGTCATTTGGACGTGTAGGCGTAACTCCATAGGGGACTTTATGGTGAGCTGCATTTCCATGCCACGATCCGCAGCACATAGAGTTTACATCATAATTATTTACTCTATCATGTCTACCTTGTATTCCAAACAGATGATGTATTGTTATTATACTTCCTAGTAGATTCTCATGCACTTGTGATACCGGGTTTTGTGGTGTTCTAGAATTTGTGTATAGTTGTTTTACATTGACACACTTTTATTTTATATTTCATTAAAATTGTACGTGCCTACTAATTTTAATGCATTGATCTCTCTATCTAATAAGATTCATGATTTCAAAAATAATAAAATGAATAATTAAGTTGATAGTTCACCGTTGGCTTGCCTAACGACGACGTTGGACGCCATCATGACCTATAGTGGATTTTGGGTCGTGACAGCTTGGTATCCGAGCAATAGGTTCACTTAGGTCTCACGAGTCATGAGCAAGTTTAGTAGAGTCTTGCGGATCGGTACTGAGACATCTGTACTTATCTTCGAGAGGCTACATGGCTGTTAGGAGCACTTCCCTTCTTGATTCCTCATTGTGCGATTTGATTCCATTGAGGCTTATGCCTTCATTTTTTTCGTACTCATTCTTATACGGTGTGGAGTGCTCTTTATCAATTGGGCACCGGCGAGTTGTGAATATGCTATAGATGCGGTGCATGATGTTTTTCCCCACGAATGTGGGCGGACCATTATCGTCGCCTTATGAAGGAGTGTTTTGTCACTTCATTCCAGTGTTGGTATTGCCTACGATCGAGATTTGATATATTCCGAATTTGGTGGAATTCTTGTTAATATTTTGGTGTCTCTGTCCTTGATTAAATGCATTAAGGCTCATCGGCATGTTGATCTTCATTTGTTTGCCTCTAGGCATGGTGTTGTGAGATGGAAATTGTGAGGAAGTAATCAGAGATGTTTGTGTGTTGCAACTTCAGGATCGAATCGGCATTTCCAGTGTTGATGGTTCGAGAGAGATGATCTCTGATGTGGTTTCTATGGTTAGGAATTTTGAGTGTGACGAGAAGGGCTGAATTGGAATGTAAAAAAAGTGAAGTATTTGCTTATTGTATTGGATGCAATACGACTTCGAGTTTCAAACACGTTGTTGGACATTCGGGTTATGTTAATGAATGAAGGGATTCTTACGGCCGGCGAATCATTCTGGACCCAAGGAGGTTAGTTGATTTCATAATGGGTGTAACTATAGCAACGTCATTGGAGGAGCCCAATATAAGGTTACACATGTGGGCTATCTCCTGTGAGCAGGTCAGCGGTTGTGTGGTTTTGAGGAGGTTCCTACGAAGAGTTCTACTTCTACCCAACATGAGATGCATGTACTGGGATGTGAGCTTGGATTGCTTGAAGAAGATGGTACGACTGTTAGGAGGTCGAGTGTGCGATCATGGATGATAATTCTGGATGTGTTATGATTAGTCCAGCAAGAACTTATGAGAAATTTGGTTGAGCAACGGTGTGGAATCATGGTAGCTGGAAAGAAGATGTCGTTGTGGGGACTGGATCTATGTGGTTGTAGCGTAAGGCCAAGTGGTAGAGCCCTCCATCTATGATCGAGTCACGTGGTTGTGTGCTTGTATAGTTTATGGTTATCTGTGTATTGGTAGATTAGTTATGACCAAGAGGACAAGGAATTCTGGACAAGGAATTTGATGTATATCTGCTATATTTCGCCTTATCGATTTAGGTGCAGGCGTTGGGTATGACTCAAGATTTATGCTTCCTGTGGATGTGATGTTCAAGGAAAAAAATTCATCTTGTTGCTTCTTTGGAAGTGTTTATGTGCTAGCAGAGAACTAGAGTTTGGTTACATATTCAGGACCAGGTCAGAGTCGGTGACTCTCGACAATGTCTCTAGTGGGTTCAAGAATTAAAATGTGGTGTTTAAAGACTTTGGGTCCGTTATGTGGCTGGGGACTGAGTTTTGCAGAAAAGTATGAAGAATATTGGGAAATTTCTATGTTATCATAGGGTCTACGGTGCAGTGTTAGAAGAATGGGAGAAACAACTTAGGATTCATAAGAGGTCTTTCAGAACGGGTGTATCAATTGAAAATACTTATAAGATGACTCATAGGTATGGAGACGAGGTAGTCTTGTGATTTAGGTCACTCGGGATGAGTGTTGTTGAGGTCCTTATGTGTGTGAATGGAGCTATTGTTTCAAGGGTTATTCAAGAGTAAATTGGAAGATGTTGGGTCAGTTATTAATGGTTTTAATCAGCATGGTTGTGGAGACGATAAGTTCCTTTGGTATGTTAAGTTATACAGGTGATTCCTAGTTGTACGTGCGGGATTGACAACCACCGTAATTCGATTGATTTGGAGGTATTTGACTCTTATGACCTCGTTATGTGTAAATGAATCCCATAATAATGATGGTGGTTTAGACCACAACTTGATGTTTGATTTTCAACGGTTATGGAAATTTGGTTGCATGTTGCAATTGTTCTTCTGAAATAAGTGGAGTAAAAGGGATATTAGTCGATAAAGTGTGTATTCTACTAGTGGTTCAGGGGTTATTATTAAATTCTTGGACTCTCGCGTAGCAGCAAGATGGGTGCGGTGAGCCGTATAGTAATTAGAAGTTGAGGATCGAGGTTGCGGTTCAGTTTCGATATGAATGTCATGAGCTCGGAGGAGCACGGGAAGATTTCAGATGTTCGGAATGTGCTGGCACTATTTTCGGGCTGCCTGAGGATGGTCTACTTTGTGGAAGAAGCTTTCAGTATTGAAATGTGGATGTTTGTCTAGCACTATAGAAATAGCATAGTCTAAGTCGATGTCCATTAATGTTCGGATTTTACTACATGGTGCGGAAGGTTATGGGGGTATATCCCACGAGGAGATCGTATAAGTGTGATATGTTAGTCATTTGATTGTTAGAGATTTAAATCAGGTATGGAGATTTTGGTACTGTCTCCAATGGGAGAGATTAGGGCTAAGAGGCGCTCTATTCCTTTGGTTGTGGGCTATGGGAGTTTGTTCCGGATTTGACAACCGCTCTTATGTGTCATGGATGGGGTCATTGTGTATTGTTGAGAGGTTATTGGCCTAGTCTGGGATGATCAGAATCGTTTTAATCCTCTTGCAGATCCAATGTGGATGTATGCTCTACAGCAGGCCGGATGTGATCATTCAACATAACATTGTTTATGGAGGAGTCTTCAGGTGTTGGATGTTATTCCTGTCATCAGCTATTCTCTGTAATACTATATTATGCCACGTGGGTTGTGAGACGGCTTGATTATTCGCACGTGTTTTGTGGCCCTGTGTAGCTTGTCGTTATTGCACAGTAGTCGTGCTTGAGTTGTGTAGCGCATGGCGCTATCCGTCTCCCTAGGGTTGTATTTATGCACTTGGCATGCTTGTGGTTGATATTCGGGAATTTCGTAGGTATTAGCATTTTGGATCGATGGGTATTTCCTTATTAATTTTTATGTGTGGATCGGGTGGCACGCCGCCACGGGTAAGATGTTTGGATCGGGTTTCACACCGCAACGGTATCATGTTTAAATTGGGTTGCATGTTGGGATGGTATTATATGTGGATCGGTTTGCCCGCCACAATATTGATATTTTGAGTATGGTTCTCTATGCTTATTTTGTGTGTCTTGTATCTTACCTCTAAGGTAGGATCAAAGCATCTATTTGGCTATTTTATTTGTTACGCAGACTGGGTATTTCCTTGCCAGAATTCGTTCTTCCTTATGTGTCATATTCGAGTTGTAGCCTGATGGCAAATTTGATGGTGTCATATGAGATTTTAGTTAGTGCCTGATGTGTGGCTAGAATTCATGGTTTAACACGTTATATGCCTTACATTTTATGTGCGTTAATGATAAAAATACACTTTTTATGTGCATAATGGAGTCTATTTCATGTGTAGGTGAATTGGATATGTAAGCCGAGCTAAATGGATGCAAATACGTCAAAAATACGCTCAAGAGTCGAAAAGGAGCGACCCGGGCTATAGTGGGGCGTTTTGGCCTTAAAACCAGGCCTAGCCTGGCTATAGTGGGGCGTTAGACCCATAAATCCAGGCCTAGCCTGGCTATAGTGGGGCGTTAGACCCATAAAGCCAGGCCTAGCCTGGATATAATGGGGCGTTTGGGGCTTAACGCCTGGGTCCCTGGTCCGGTCAATTCCGAGTTTTGAAGGTTTTAAGTGTTTTCCGGTTTGAATAGAAGTCTCATACATGTTTAGGGTTTATCCCAAACATATAAATAGACCCAAAAACACAACTTGAAAGGAAGGAAGCCATTGAAGTGAAGAAAAACCTGTGGATTACTACTCAGTGAAGCAAACATTGATTTTTATAGCTTTTATTCATTATTTTGTAGTTCAATTATGCAAGTTATTTTAGAATTGATTCTTATGAATATGAGTAGCTAATTT
>ML313402.1:0-34887 GCA_005239505.1 Nicotiana paniculata
TATATTGTTAGTCAATTACTAGTTTATTATTTTGTTATTAGATTTAGTAAACCTCACCAAATTATATTCAAAAGTATTGAGAAAATTGAATAAGTACCAGTAGTATTTTAAAGACTTAGTTGATACGTCTACTCCCTGTGGGATCGACTCTAGGCATAATACCCCAGATTATATTTGCAACGCCCGTTTAGTCATTCTATAAGACATAGTTGAGCGTGATCAAATTTTGGCGCCGTTGCCGGGGACTTAACGGTATTATCAATTGAGTTGAAATAAATACAAAATTCTGAAACATAGTCAATTTTCTTTAAAATTTTNCCCTGTGGGATCGACTCTAGGCATAATACCCCAGATTATATTTGCAACGCCCGTTTAGTCATTCTATAAGACATAGTTGAGCGTGATCAGTACTCAATAAAGTCATTAGGTACACGTAGATGCAATTAGGAGTATTAATCATATCGAGTTTTCCTCACCCAATTGGTATACTAGTTTTCATTTAGAATACGACTCAAAGCCATACCATTTTAATAAGCAAACCGTAATTTAAGCCTCTATCTTTCAATAATAAGCTCATTCATAATAATCAAGTTTATAAGTTTATAGGGGATAACCCGGAATGAAGAAATTAGGAATTTTGAGTAGTTGATACTTAAAATTACGAAAACATTCCATTCCGAGAGAGAAAGTTTATCCAACATACCTTGTTTGAGATTTCGTTAAGTTACTACAACACACCAACACCTCTAGAAATAACAATCTATAAGAAGATAGAGAAAATCGATTAATAATTAGAAGGATTTCCATGGTGTAACTCTCCTGGGAATTTTGTCAAACACCTATCATGAAAAATAGACTACAAAGATCTAAAATTGTAATCCCTTCCTCCTTCCACAAATTTAAACAAGAAACTAGAATAATGGTTCATTAATCCCCTCATACAACAACTTAGTATCACATGCATGGCCTATTTTCAACCCCGCTATATGTATTTGAACTCATAAGCTCTTATATGAAATCTTAGAACTAGGACTTACCCGTAAAGATAGTGAGCTAGAGATTAACTTCCTTGATTCTTTAGAATTTGTGCAAGATTGGATGATTCTTTAGATTGCCACCTTTAGGATCGTGATGGACCTAGTCTCTACGACTAGGTAATTCTATCACACAATAATATCGGATAAGATATGACAAATTAATATCAAATAGAATTGAGAACAATGGGCTAAAGCATAGCTAAATCATAATACAACTTCCACAAATCCCCAAAACCTGGTAATACAGATTCATAAGATCTACAAAGAGTACACAAGTTATTACAAAAATACAATAGTGTTTTGAATTACAATTTAACAGTAGCACAATGAAGTAAGATGGTGATTCCGAGGCCTGCGAACGAAAACGACGGGTATACCTTGAAGTCTCTAATCGCATAGGCACCACTCTCAAAATCCACATGATCATAAGTACCTGGATCTACACAAAAAATGTGTAGAATCGTAGCATGAGTACAGCGTAGCGGTACCCAGTAAGTATCAATACTAAAATAAGTGGAGTAGTGACGAGGTAAGTCAAGAGCCCCACTAGACAATAACCGGTGTAGGCATACAAATCCAAATCTAATAGTGAAGAGAACATAAATATAAGTCTAACAACGGAAGGAATATTAATATAGGACTAACAACTGACTAATGGAAAAAACAAATTGTAACAAAAAGTAAACAAGTGATAGAAAGACAAAGCAATCTGTGACTACCTGACTGGTCATTTTGATCATTTTCATTCCGTTCAGCTATTTGAAGTCTTCAGTAGATTCGTATGATATATTATGACTTGTGTGTATTGTCGGTTTTGGTTTTCGGCTGATTCAGAATTAGTTTGGCAGAGTGAATTTCATGTTTGAAGCTTTAAGTTGAAAGAGTTGACAAAGATTGACTTTTCTGTACTTGAACCAGGAATGGAGTTTTGAGGATTCCGTTAGGTCCGAATGGTGATTTTGAAATTGGGCGTATGGCCGGATTTGTGTTCGGGTTTTTCTAGAAGGTTTCGACACTATTTGGCAAAAGTTAGAAATTTCAAGATTTAGAATGTTCATAAGTTTGACGGGGAGTTGAATTCGATGTTATCACGTTCAGATTGTTATTTCGGGAGTTGGAATATATTTGTTATGTACCTTTGGGACAGTGTATAAAGTACTCTATTTCGAAGGTTTCTGACATTTTAGTATATGTGAGCTATGGAGCTTGGATTAAGGCATTTGTTTAGGCGATTTTCACCACATGGATTGGGGTAAGTGTTTTCTAATTGATTTTGATTATATTTCATGAATCCATCTTCGATTTTGGCATTTGAATTATGATTTTTAATGAGAAGTTGGGGGTTTTAGTCTAAACTTCACTAAAGAGAATTTTTGGGTTTTGAACATCGACTCAGGGTCGGATTTGAGTGAAACTAGTATGGTTGGACTCGCAGTTAAAGGGGTTATCAAATTTTGTGAGTTTTTTCAGTTTACGAGATGCGGGCTTGGGTTGGACTTTTTGGTTGATTTTGATTAAAGATTCAAACTTTATCGATTGTGTTTGTTTCCTTTGGCATTGTTTGATGTTCTTGAGTTGCTTTTGGTTAGTTTCGAGCCGTCCATAGGTCAGTACATGCTAAATGGCATTTCTATAGTGTCGTTTGGATTGCTCGATATTTGTCTTGACTTGCTTGAGGTGTGTATCCTACCTAAAATTGGTTGAGGCACTACTTGCCTCAATTATTTGTGATAGCTACGAACTATGTATGCTCATATGTGTGGGGTTTTAGACCATGTGCAAGCACTAGGGTAATTATCCCTACTCGAGGTAGTGCTTAGGATGCTATTATATGCCTAGAGTTGACCGTTAAGCCTTAAGATATAATGTTTCTCATATTTGTATCATTGTTGGTGAACTATTTGAGCCATGCTTGAGGTTATGAAGAGGTTAACTCCCTATAAACTTGGTAATTTCTATTTTTGTGATAAATTGTTGATTTGAGCTATGATAGCACACATTGCACATGCCTACACTTAAGCATGTTATTGTACCAATCCACGAGCATGAAATCTGATATTTATCCATCCAACATGTGTTCTTGTATACTTGCTTCTGTGTGTATGATTTGGGTTGGGTGCCTGTGACCACGCCAGGCAGATTATGTTGTTATGCCTGTGACCACGACGGGCGAATTATGATATTGTGCATGTGACCACGCCAGGCAGATATATATTATTAGCAAGTCTGTTGTCCGTGCAACACGTGCATTGTCCGTGCGGATCCAGATATTGATATTATAGCACGTGAGTTATCCGGGCAGAATGTGAGTTGTCCGTGAAGCGTATAGATATGGACCCATTCCCCTAGGGTCACCCTCTCATGTTTCTCTCTTGACGGTGTACACGCGGATTGTGAGAAACCGACGAGTTTCTAGGTGATGTGAGCTCTAGGAGAGCTGGTTACTGTTATTGGATCGAGTTGCACGCCGCAACAAGCCTTATTGGCTTATGCTTGTTAGATCAGGTTGCACGCCGTAATAGACTGTTAGTTGGTTATTGCATTTCACCCTTATTTACAATTTCCTTGACTATTGCCTGATGCACTTGCATATCTTCCTTTTATGCTGGATTGTTGAATGAGCAAAACACTTTAAAAAAAAGAATTTTGAGCATCAAAGTGGTTATACCTGAGATTTTTCTAATTTGGTCATATATCCATTCTATACTTGTTGGAATTAATAACTGTACAGGCGTTGGTGAGAATTATTTATAGTTCTTGCTTCTTGTACATCATCGAGTGGCTCATAAATTTTACTACCACTCCTAGGGGAGTTGTATAAAAATCCTGTTATTTTGTTTTTGAATCATATCTTTATCACTATATTGTGTTTTATTGTTATTTGGCTTACCTTGCGGGTTGGGTTAGGTTCCATCACGACGGGTTGGATTTTGGGTCGTGAGGCAATCAAAACACATCTAATATGTGAATGAAATCAATCAAGCAAAAACAAATGACAACTCACGTAATCAAGTCGTTCCAACATATGATTTACAAAAAGAATCACTCCGAGGCACCACACTTCATCATCACAAATCATAGGCCACAATCACAAATCTGACACCCCTAGCACCTCATGCTCACATTATCAATCACCTTCACATGGTGAAGTGCACGTGCTACCACGTACATTGTATCCGTGTCAATTGCCAAATTAATTGTTCGATAGATTTATTTAAATAAAATAAGGCATACTAACAAATTTGAATAAAGTAAAGCACCAAATGAGATAATGAGTTTATTTTAGGAATCAAATGAAGTTCAATTTATACAAAGTAGAGTATCAAATAAGGTAAATTAAAATAACATTTTTGAATAAAGTAAAGCTTTGAATAAGTAACGAATTAAATGTAGAATAATTTAATGTAAAGCATGATAACAATTTAAGTAAAACAAACCATCAAATAGAGTAATATGAGAATCATTTAAAGTATGATAACAATTTAAATATAGTAACGAGTGAGATGACTAGTTTTATCTTAAGAGTCTTATTAGTAAAGCATGTTATAAACTTCTTTGTTTAAGATCGTTATGTTACCAACAACTATACAGACTATGAGATGATGATTCCACACAAGTAAATTCATCTTCATAATCTGTCACGCCCCGGAATCCCACCATCGGGCCGTGATGGCGTCTAACGTTGAACTCGCTAGACAAGACAACGTGTATAGATAAACTAGCATATTAACATCAATTTAACAGAATAAACTAAACGGTTCACAATTTAACAGGGGAAATAAATATGGTTTCAAGCTAAATAAGGACAACATAATACAACTACGCGTAAATTTCCCAAAACCTGGAGTCATTAACTCACGAACTGTCTATAAGAGTGCTAAATACAAGTCTGAAAGGAAATACATGTCTGCCTCTGAAACTAGAGGAAAAATAAGACAGAATCGAAGACATAGGGATGGAAGAGACGCCAAGGCCCACGAACGCCAGCGGGTATACCTTGAAGCCTCTATAATAAGCTGGACGACACTCCCACTAATGATGTCCTTAGGGGTCCGGCTGCGTAGTCTGCACAACATAAAGAAGTGCAGGTGTAGCATCAGTACAATCGACCCCATGTACTGAGTAAGTGCGGAGCCTAACCTCGACGAAGTAGTGATGAGGTTAAGACACGAAAACAAAATGTACCTGTGAAGTTCAATAATATAGCAGAAACTAAACAAGAATACAATTATGGGGAGAACATGTTGGGGGTAAGAGATAGCAAATACTGAAATGACAGAAACGAAACAACAGTATGAAATATCTGAAAATAATAACGGGAAATGACAACACAGATTAAACAGTGAAGATGCGACACGACATGTCCCCTCGTGCAGAATAATAATATAAAACACGGCACGGAATGTCCCCTCGTGCATAATCAATATAAACATGGCACAGAATGTCCCTTCGTGCATAATAAATATAAACATGGCACAGAATGTCCCCTCGTGCATAATAATAATATAAAACATGGCACGAAATGTCCCCTCGTGCATAATCAATATAAAACATGGCACGGAATGCCCCCTCGTGCATAATAATAATAATATAAAATATGGCACGGAATGTCCCCTCGTGCATAATCAATATAAACATGGCACGGAATGTCCCCTCGTGCATAATAAATATAAACATGGCACAGAATTTCTCCTCGTGCATAATAATAATATAAAACATGGCACGAAATGTCCCCTCGTGCATAATTAATATAAAACATGGCACGGCATCACCCTCCGTGCTTTAACACTCTTCCTCACCCAAATAAAAATCATAAAAAAGGGCGAGGAAATGAACCAAGTAAAAATAGAAATCCCGACAAGGGAACATCAATTAAACAATTAAATCCCGGCAAGGGAACTATACATCGATGACCCGGCAAGGGTACATTTCAATAACTCTTTCTGTTTCTTTCACTTTCATTTCCATGATTTATTCTATTACTTGAGCCAATTCTCCAAAGGATATAGTTATCTCATATTCCTTCATCATTCATTTCACAATTTGAGCCAATGCTCCAAAAGATGTATTTTTCTCATATATCTTCGTTATTCGTTTCACAATTTGAGCCAATGCTCCAAAGATGTAATTATCTCATATATTAATTTGAGCCAATGCTCCAAAGATGTAATTATCTCATATATTAATTTGAGCCAACGCTCCAAAGCGTTTAAAGATTACGATTCCCTTCACACGCCCTTTTACAACATATAGAAATTATCAATTTGGCATAGAAATTGCAACAAAGTCAGAATATTCACAATACAGGGACTCACGGTCATGCTAGACATCAATGTATAGATACTCGTCAAAATGCCTATACATCGTACTTGATAATTAGAAAATAGAAATTAATACTCAACTCCTATTCCCTCAAGCTAAGGTTACGCCAAACACTTACCTCGGGTCCAAAGTATAGCAATCAACCCTCTAACACCGCCTTTCCTTTAGAATTCAACTCCGGAATGGTATTATCTATACATAATAAACTCAAGAATATCAATAAGGATTCAATGATTCAATCACATGGCCTAATTATCCATTTCCTAGCATTCTTCCAAAATTATCAAAATTCGACCCTGGGCCCGCTCGCTCGGGTTCTTGTAATTTTCGAAGGGAGCACTCACCCAAAGCCTAAGGATCATTAATATACGATTTTTACTTGATTTCAAGGCCAATTCACAGAAAATTCTAAAGTGATCACAAGTTCTAGGTTACTACCCAATTTCTTGAATTTTTGCACTAGTTTATGTAGTTAATTAGGCTAGGATGCATGGATGAAACGAATTTCCGGGTGGAATTCACTTACCTTATAGGACCTGGTTGAAAGCTCTTAAAAATGGAGGAAATCGCCTAAGGAAGAAGATGGAAAATGAGAAAAATGGGTTTAAAACCCGTTTTTAAAACTCACTGCCTGAATAGTGACTCGCACCTGCAGCTCTGGGGACCGCACCTGCGGTCTCGCACTTGCGAAAAGAATCTCGCACCTACGGAGTTGGGCTAGGGGGGTCTGGGATTGCACATGCGAAGTGGAGACCGCACCTGCGAGAAATGCTCCGCACCTGCGATGGCTGGCCAGGACACTGGTGATCGCACATGCGATGCCTGAGACCACACCTGCAGTCTCGCACCTGCGATGCTGGGCAACCGCACCTTCGATCACTCTAGAGCAGGTGCACCAGCAGCTGTGTTTGCTGGTTTTTAGCCCCGTTAGGTGTTCGGAAGGCTCCACGGCCCACCCGAGCCCTAGTCCAAATATACCAACGAGTCCAAAATCATAATACGGACTTGATCAAGCCTTTAGAACACTCAAAACAACGCTAAAACTCGAAATCACACCCTCAAACCTCAAGAACCAAACTTAGGAATTTTAAGTTTTCTAACTTTTCTAACAACGTGCCGAACTGACCTATACAACTCAGAATGATACCAAATTTCACAGATTACTCACACAACATCCTATGAACTTTCCTGTGAGATCAAATCGCCAAAACACATCATATACGTCAAATTAGGCCTCAAAATCCATGAATTCTATCAAATTTCATAAAACATAAAATTTTCCATCTTAAGTCCGAAACACGTCAAATGAAATCCGATTTCAACCAAACTTTACAGAAAGTGCTTAAATCATATATAAGACCTTTATCGGGCGCCGGAACCAAAATACGGGCCCGATACCATCACTTTCTAATCAGATTTAACTTTCAATTTCCTTAAATATTTTTAGAAAACAATTTTACTCAAAAATTCATTTCTTGGGTTTGGGACCTCGAAATTCGATTCCGGGCATACGCCCATGTCCCATATTTTCCTACGGACCCTCCTGGACCGTCAAATCACGGGTCCGGGTCTGTTTACCCAAAATGTTGATCGAAGTCAAATTTATTCATTTTAATATCAAATCTTAGCATTTTTCACAGAATTTAATATTTAAGCTGTCCGGCTACGCGCCCGGAATGCACATGCAAATCGAGGAAACTACGAATGAGGTTTTCAAGGCCTCGGAAGTATGGAACGGGTAATAACATAGGTGATGACCCCTCTGGGTGGTCATATTCTCTACCTCTAAAACAACCGTTCGTCTTCGAACGTACAGAAGAAGGAAGTACCTGAGTCGGGAAATAAATGAGGGTAACAGCTCCGCATATCGGACTTGACTCCCAGGTCGATGCCTCAGAAGGCTGACCTCTCCACTAAACACGAACAGAAGGGAAACTCTTGGATCTCAACTGACGAATCTGCCGATCTAGAATAGCTACCGACTCCTTCTCATAAGATAAGTCCTTATCCAACTGGACAGTACTAAAATCTATCACGTGGGCTGGATCGCCGTGATACCTCCGAAACATGGACACATGAAAAACTGGATGCATGGCTGATAAGCTAGGCGACAATGCAAGTCTATAAGCCACCTCTCCCACTCGATCCAGAATCTCAAACGGACCAATGAACCTAGGGATAAGCTTTCCCTTCTTCCCAAATCTCATCACGCCGTTCATAGGCGACACTCGGAGCAATACTCGCTCACCAACCATGAAAGCCACATCTCAAACCTTGCGATCTGCATTACTCTTTTGCCTGGACTGAGCTGTACGAAGCCTATCCTTAATGATCCTGACCTTGTCCAAGGCCTCCTGAACAAAATCTGTACCCAACAACCGAGCCTCTCCCGGCTCAAACCATCCAACTGGAGTTCGACACCGCCTATCATATAAAGCCTCATAAGGAGCCATTTGGATACTCGACTGGTAGCTGTTGTTGTAGGCAAACTTTGCTAAAGGCAAGAACTGATCCCATGATCCTCCAAAGTCAATAACACAAGCTCGGAACATATCCTCCAATATCTGAATAGTCCGCTCGGACTGCCCGTCCGTCTGAGGATGAAATGCTGTGCTCAACTCCACCTGGGTGTCTAACTCTCGCTGAACTGCTCTCCAGAAACGTGAGTAAACTGCGCGCCCCGGTCCAAAATGATAGATACCGGCACACCATGAAGTCAAACAATCTCCCGGATATAGATCTCAGCTAACCTCTCGGATGAATAGGAAACTTCCACAGGCATGAAATTCGCTGACTTGGTCAGCCTATCAATAATGACCCAAACTGCATCGAACTTCTTTCGGGTCAACGGAAGTCCAGTAACGAAGTCCATTGTGATCCTCTCCCACTTCCACTCGGGAAGCTCAATCCTCTGAAATAAACCACCAGGCCTCTGATGCTCATACTTAACCTGTTGACAATTCAAACACCGCGCCACATATGCCACAATATCCTTCTTCATTCTATGCCACCAATAATGCTGCCGCAAATCCTGATACATCTTCGCGGCGCCTGGATGAATAGAGTGCCGGGAACTATGGGCCTCCTCTAAAATCAACTCTCGAATCCCATCCACATTGGGCACACAAACTCGTCCCTGCAATCTCAAAACACCATCATCATCTAAGGTCACCTGCTTGGCACCTCCGCGCTGCACCGTGTCTCTAAGGACACACAAATGGGGATCATCAAACTGCCGATCACGGATACGCTCCAATAATGAAGAACAAGCGAACGTACAATCCAACACTCGACTAGGCTCAGAAATATCAAACCTCACAAATTGATTGGCCAAAGCCTGAACATCCAAAGCAAGCGGCCTCTGACTGACCGGAAAAAAGCAAGACTGCCCATACTACTTGACTTCCTACTCAAAGCATCGGCCACCACATTAGCCTTCCCCGGGTGATATAAGATGGTAATATCATAGTCCTTCAACAACTCCAACCATCTCCTCTGCCTCAAATTCAACTCCCTTTTCTTGAACAAGTACTGAAGAATCTTATGATCCGCGAACACCTCACACGCCACGCCATAAAGATAGTGCCTCCACATCTTCAAAGCATGGAAAATTGGTGCCAACTCCAAATCATGCACTGGATAGTTCTTCTCATACATTTTCACCCGCCTCGAAGCATAAGCAATGACCTTGCCATCCTGCATCAATACTGCACCAAGCCCAATAGGGGAAGCATCGCAATAGACTGTATAAGGCCCTGAACCTGTGGGCAAAACCAATACCGGTGCCGTAGTCAGAGCTGTCTTGAGCCTTTGAAAGCTCGCTTAACACTTGTCCGACCATCTGAAATGGGCACCCTTATGGGTCAACCTGGTCATCGGGGCTGTAATAGATGAGAAACCCTCCATGAACCGACGATAATAGCCTGCCAATCCCAAAAAACTTCGAATATCTATAGCTGATGCTGGTCTAGGCCAGTTCTTGACTGCCTCAATCTTCTTCGAGTCAACCTGAATACCCTCTGCTGATACGACATGACCCAGGAATGCAAATGAACTCAACCAGAACTCACACTTCAAAAACTTTGCATATAGCTGACTATCCTTCATAGTCTGAAGAACCACTCGGAGATGCAACTCGTGCTCCACCTGACTGCGCGAGTATATTAATATATCATCAATGAAGACTATCACAAACGAGTCCAAATAAGGCCTGAACACTCGGTTCATCAAGTCCATAAAAGCTGGTAGGGCATTTGTCAACCCAAACGACATGACTAAAAACTCGTAATGCCCGTACCGAGTGCAGAAAGCTGTCTTAGGGACATCGGATGCCCTAATCCTCAACTGATGGTAGCCAGATCTCAAGTCTATCTTTGAAAATACCTTGGCACCCTGAAGCTGATCGAGCAAATCATCAGTCCTCGGCAGCGGATACTTATTCTTGACTGTAACCTTGTTCAATTGCTGGTAATCAATGCACATCCTCATCGAACCATCCTTTTTCTTCACAAACAACACTGGAGCACCCCATGGAGAAACGCTGGGACTAATGAAACCCTTCCCAAGCAAATCCTGCAACCCTTCAACTCTTTCAACTCTGGCGGGGCCATGCGATACAGAGGAACAAAAATGGCCTGGGTGCCCGGAGCGAGATCAATGCAGAAATCAATATCCCTGTCGGGTGGCATCCCCGTCAGGTCTGGAGGGAAGACCTCAGAAAACTCATGAACCACGGGTACCGAATCAATAGAGGGAACCTCAACACCGGAATCGCGCACATAAGCCAAATAGGCCAAACACCCCTTCTCGACCATACGCCGAGCCTTTACGTACGAAATAACACTGCGGGTAAAATGACCAGGAGTTCCTTTCCACTCCAAACGTGGCAAATCTGGTAAGGCTAAGGTCACCGTATTGGCATGGCAATCTAGGATAGCATGATATGGGGATAGCCAGTCCATCCCCAATATAACATCAAAGTCGACCATACCTAAGAGCAACAAATCAACACAGGTCTCAAGACCCCCAATCACCACAACACATGGACGATGGACTCGATCGACGATGATAGAATCACCCACCGGTGTAGATAAATAAACATGAATACTCAGTGGATCACTAGGCATGACCAGGTATAGTGCAAAATAAGAGGACACATACAAATACGTAGACTCTGGATCAAAATAGCACTGAAGCATCTCTGTCAGAAACCCGAATAGTACCTATAATGACTGCATCTGAAGATTCAGCCTCTAGCCTGGCTGGAAGAGCATAACAACGGGGTTGGGCCCTGCCACCCTAAACCACATCTATGGGACGGCCGGCTGCTGGCTGGCCTCCACCCCTAGCGGCCTGAGCTACACCTCTATGACCTCTACCTCAACCTCTAGCACCTTTACCCCCACCTCTAGCTGGCTGGGCAGGCTGTGGAACACCTGGTGCCTGTACCATGGCACGAGAACCCTTATGCTGATACCCACCAGAACCTCGGGGGCAAAACCTGGAAATGTGCCCCAAACCATCGCAAGTATAACAAGGCCTCTGCTGATGTGACTGCTAACTCTGGAACTGGCCCTGTCAAACCTGATAACCACCCTGGAAATTCTGAAGCGGCGGTGCACCAATAGGTGCTAGTGGCGCACTGTAAGGCTGCTGATCGGAATGGTGCGTCTGATAACCACGACCACCTGAAGTACCATGGGAAACCTGGAGAGCTGACTGAAAAGGTCTGGGAGGATGACCTCTGCCTGAAGAATCCCTGCCTTCAGATGAGGCTCCACTGAAACGACCAAATGACTGGGCCTCTTGTCATCCCCCTGACCACCTCCCTATGACAAAATCATCTCAATCCTCCTGGCCACATTGGCCGCATCCTGAAATGATATATCTGTACTAACTCTCTAGCCATCTGAAGTCTGATAGGCCGGGCCAATCCCTCTATAAACCTCCGAACCCTCTCCCGATCAGTGGGAAGTATCATAAGAGCATGTCGGGCTAGGGTGATGAACCTGATCTTGTACTGAGTGACGGACATGGAATCCCTACTAGAGACGCTCAAAATGCCTACTAAGGTCCTCTCTCTGAGTAATGGGAAGGAACTTCCCCAAAAATACCTCTGAGAACTGAGTCCAAGTCAAAGGTGTAGATCCAGCTAGTCTAGCTAGGCAATAATCTCTCCACCAACTCTTGGCTGCGCCAGATAACCGAAAAGTAGCAAAGTCAACCCCGTTAGACTCCACTATGCCCATATTCCGAAGGACCTCATGGCAGCTGTCCAAATAATCTTGGGGGTCCTCTAATGGTGAACCAGTAAAAGTAGCAGTGAATAACTTAGTGAACCTGTCTAGTCTCCACAAAGCATATGCTGGCATAGCTGCTCCCTCTGCTATCGGTGCTGCAATACCCGGCTGAGCTACTCCGGCGGCAGAGTCTGAAACTGTGGAGCTAGCTGTTCTGGCACGCGGGCGGCACGAGTCTTGGCACCTCCCCCAGCCTGAGAGACGGCTGGTGCTATAGGAAGAAGATCCGCATGTGCTACACTCTCCATGAGTCCGACTAGACGAACACGGGCGTACTGAAGCACTGGGGTAGCTATGAAACCCTCTGGGACCTGAGCTGGTCCAACTGGGACTTCCGGAACTGGGACCTCCTCGTCAGACTCGACCTGAGGGTCCTCCACTGGGGCTGCTGCTCTAGGCTGAGCTCGGCCCCGGCCTCGGCCTCTAGCACGGCCTCGTCCTCGACCTCGACCCCGAGTAGGAGCTATAGCAGGAATGTCAGGATGCTGGGTGGAACCAAGGGAAGCACGCTTCCTCGCCATCTTGAGAGAATAGAATAGAAACTCAATCAGTACTCAGAATCATAGCGCACGACAGAGAAGAAAATAAATATGGAGTCATCCTAACTTTGCAGCCTCTTGTGGATAAATACAGACGTCTCAGTACCGATCCCTCAGACTCTACCAAGTTGTCTGTGAGTTGTGAGACCTAAGTAACCTAGAGCACTGGTACCAACTTGTCACGTCCTGAAATCCCACCATCGGGCCGTAATGGGGTCTAGCGTTGAACCCGCTAGACAAGCCAACGTCTATAGATAAACTAGAATATTAACATCAATTTAACAGAATAAACTAAATGGTTCACAATTTAACAGCGGAAATAATATGGTTTCAAACTAAATAAGGACAACATAGTACAACAACGCGTAAATTTCCCAAAACCTGGAGTCACAAACCCACGAACTGTCTATAAGAGTGCTAAATACAAGTCTGAAAGGAAATGCATGTCTGTCTCTGAAACTAGAGGAAAAATAAGACAGAATCGAAGACATAGGGATGGAAGACTCCAAGGCCGACGAACGCCAGCGGGTATACCTTGAAGCCTCTATGATAAGCTAGAAGACACTCCCACTAATGATGTCCTCCGGGTTCGGCTACGTAATCTGCACAACATAAAGAAGTGCAAGTGTAGCATCTGTACAACCGACCCCATGTACTGAGTAAGTGCCGAGCCTAACCTCGGCGAAGTAGTGACGAGGCTAAGACACGACAAAAAATGTACCTGTGTATTTAAATAATATAGAAAAAACTAAACAAGAATAAAATTACGGGGAGAACATGCTGGGGGTAAGAGATAGCAAATACTGAAATGACAGAAACGAAACAACAATCTGAAATATCTGAAAACAATAACGAGAAATGACAACACAGATTAAACAGTGAAGATGCAACACGACATGTCCCCTCGTGCATAATAATAATATAAAACACGGCACAGAATGTCCCCTCGTGCATAATCAATAAAAACATGGCACGGAATGTCTCCTCGTGCATAATAAATATAAACATGGCACAAAATGTCCCCTCGTGCATAATAATAATATAAAACATGGCACGGAATGTCCCCTCGTGCATAATCAATATAAAACATGGAACGGAATGCTCCCTCGTGCATAATAATAATATAAAACATGGCACGGAATGTCCCCTCGTGCATAATCAATATAAAACATGGAACGGAATGCTCCCTCGTGCATAATAATAATATAAAACATGGCACGGAATGTCCCCTCGTGCATAATCAATATAAACATGGCACGAAATGTCCCCTCATGCATAATAAATACAAACATGGCACAGAATGTCCTCTCGTGCGTAATAATAATATAAATTATGGCACAGAATGTCCCCTCATGCATAATAAATATAAAACATGGCACGGCATCACCCTCCGTGATTTAACACTCTTCCTCACCCAAACAACAATCACAAACAAGGGCAAGGAAATGAACACAGTAAAAATAGAAATCCCGGCAAGGGAACATCATTTAAATAATTAAATCCCGGCAAGGGAACTATACAGCGATGACCCGACAAGGGTACATTTCAATAACTCTTTCTCTTTCTTTCACTTTCATTTCCATGATTTATTCTATTACTTGAGCCAATACTCCAAAGGATATAATTATCTCATATTCCTTCATCATTCGTTTCACAATTTGAGCCAATGCTCCAAAAGATGTATTTATCTCATATATCTTCATTATTCGTTTCACAATTTGAGCCAATGCTCTAAAGATGTAATTATCTCATATATTAATTTGAGCCAACTCTCCAAAGATGTTTAAAGATTACGATTCCCTTCACACGCCCTTTTACAACATATAAAAATCATCAATTTGGCATAGAAATTGCAACAAAGTAAGAATATTCACAATACAGGGACTCACGGTCATGGTAGACACCAATGTATAGATACACCTCACCATGCCTATACATCGTACTTGACAAATAGCAAATAGCAATTAATACGCAACTCCTATTCGCTCAAGCTAAGGTTAGGCCAAAAAATTACCTCGGGTCCAAAGTATAGCAATCAACCCTCTAACACCGCCTTTCCTTTAGAATTCAACTCCGGAATGGTATTATCTAGACATAATCAATTCAAGTATATAAATAAGGATTCAATGATTCAATCACATGGACTAATTATCCATTTCATAGCATTCTTCCAAAATTATCAAAATTCGACCCCGGGCCCGCTCACTCTGGTTCTTATAGTTCTCGAAGGAAACACACACCCAAAGCCTAAGGATCATTAATATACGATTTTTACTTGACTTCATGGCCAATTCACAGAAAATTCTAAAGTGATCACAAGTTCTAGGTTACTACCCAATTTCTTGAATTTTTGCACTAGTTTATGTAGTTAATTAGGCTAGGATGCATGCATGAAACAAATTTCCGGGTGGAAAATTCACATACCTTATAGGACCTGGTTGAAAGCTCTTAAAAATAGAGGAAATCGCCTAAGGAAGAAGATGGGAAATGAGAAAAATGGGTTTAAAACCCGTTTTTAAAACTCACTGCCTGAACAGTGACCTCGCACTTGCGGCTCTGGGGACCGCACCTGCGGAGTTGGGCTAGGGGAGTCTAAGATCGCACCTGCGAAGTGGAGACCGCACATGCGGTCTCGCACCTACAAGAAATGCTCCGCACCTGCGATTGTTAGCCAGGCCACTTGAGATCGCACCTGAGATGCCTGGGACCGCACCTGCGTTGCTGGGCAACCGCACCTGCGGTCACACTAGAGCAGGTGCACCAACAGCTGTGTTTACTGGTTTTTAGCCCCGTTAGGTGCCCGGAAGGCACCTGGGCCCCCCGAGCCTTAATCCAATTATACCAACGAGTCCCAAATCATAATACAGACTCGTTCGAGACTTCAGAACACTCAAAACAACTCTAAAACTCGAAATCACACCCCCAAATCTGAAGAACCAAACTTAGGAATTTTAAGTTTTCTAACTTCGCTAACAACGTGCCGAACTGACCTATACAACTCGAAATGATACCAAATTTCACAGATAACTCACACAACATCCTACGAACTGGACCGTTCTATCAAATCGCCAAAACAACATCATATACGTCGAATTAGGCCTCAAAATCCATGAATTCTATCAAATTTCATAAAACATCAAATTTTCCATTTTAAGTCCGAAACACGTCAAACGAAATCCGATTTCAACCAAGCTTTACAGAAAGTGCTTGAACCATATATAAGACCTGTACCGGGCTCCGGAACCAAAATACTGGCCCGATACCATCACTTTCTAATCAGATTTTATTTTCAATTTGCTTAAATATTTTTAGAAAATTTTTTTACTCAAAAATTCATTTCTCGGGCTTGGGACCTCGGAATTACATTTCGGGCATATGCCCAAGTCCCATATTTTCCTATGGACCCTCCGGGACCGTCAAATCAAGGGTCCGGGTCCTTTTACCCAAAATATTGACCGAAGTCAAATTTATTCATTTTATATCAAATCTTAGCATTTGTCACAAAATTTCATATTTAAGCTGTCCGGTTACGCGCCCGGACTGCGCACTCAAATTGAGGCAACTACAAATGAGGCTTTCAAGGCCTCGGAAGTACAGAATGGGTAATAACATAGGTGATGACCCGTTTGGGTAGTCACATAATCAATTCACCAAGTAATAACAGAAGCACAGATTGGTACATTAAAGCAACATATAAAATCACGTAGAATGTCTGACTCACAAAAGAAGTCACATTCATTCCAACACAAGAATAACAACATGTAACCAAATATGAAAGTACAAGTGAAATGATTTAAGGAAAAACAATAATCATTCAAATCAACAAGTCGTTCCAACATAGAATGTAGAATAAGAATCACACCGAGGTACCACATCGCATATTCACATTGAAAAAATCACAATCACGATCTTCCTTATATTTCCGCGTGACCCTTGCATATATTTTTAAAAGCATTTTCCCGAAATAGCTTCATGCGCTTTGTCCCCCTTATCTCACCACGTGGATTCAAGTAATATCCTTACTAGCAACATGCGTATAAATCCCACCTTATCTCGCCGCATGTCCATCAATACACAGCCCTTATACTGTCGCATGCACATCAATATCACACCACAATAATAAACTCACACCACACGTGCCCATATGCCACAACATTTCCAAAATCAACAATATCAATGTCACCGCAACACATACTCACAGCTAAACCACTATGTGTACAAGAATCTCAATAATAATGAAATGAACAGGAGATAACTCAACAAAGAAAGATATTCCAATAATCAACAACTTCAACCACAAACGCTTTAATAGCTCTCAACAACTACAACTTCAATAACTAAACAATGAAGGTATTTCCATAAAATAGCGAATTCAAATTTAAAATGCATAGCACAATCTTAACAATGAAAGAGATAGCATGAAATAGCAATTACGACTAAATGCACGAGAATAACTCTACAATGAAGAAAATAGCATGCAACAACAACTACAAATAAATGCAATTATAGAGTAACCTCAACAATGAAAACTAGAACATGTAATGACAACTTCAATTGAAGAATTTAAGAATAAACTAGGCAATGAAAGATAGAACAAATATAACAACTTCAATGAAATGCTTATAAATAATCTAAGAGTCTAAATCGGTCAATGTCAATATATAAGCCCGTGTACACACTCGTCACATCATGTACAGATCTTCCACATAATTCAAATAGTACAACTAAAGCCAATCCTAAGGGAAAGTTCTCCGACACAAAGTAAGATAAGGTACTTACCTCAACTAGTCCAAATCAACACTCAAAAATAGCTTTCCCCTTAAAATTCGCTTTCGCACGGGTCAAATCCAATAACTGTATGTGAAAATATCTCCTCAAAATCGGCCCATTATGCAACCACAAAATGATTCTTGGGCTGCACACTGATCTGAGATCCCGCATGGAAATTTTGCAGAGGGAGGTTCTGCTAGGGCATTATGCGACCGCAAAACAGGTTTATGGACCGCATAACGACCATAGAGTGTGGCAGACTAGCCGAGTCCTAGAGGGCCATTTCGTGGCCCATTTTGTAGACCGAAGAAGCATTATATGCGACCACATATCCCATTTTGGAGCTTTATTTTTGGGTTACTATAAACCCATTTCGTTATTTAGGCCCTATGGACCATTTCTGAAGGGAAACTGGATATTTTGAAAGAGAAAAAAAGCTCTAGAGAGGGAAAGAGTTCCTCAATAAATTATTCCCCAATTCATACTAGGTCTTCATCCTAGAGGTAAGAATCTACACCCTATCTCTTAATTCAAAATTTACCTAGAAATGGGCAATTAGCAAGATAATTCATGGGGTATGGGAATGGCTTATTTTACATGCATGATTGATCATGGGATGTAGGGAGATTGTTGAGATAAAATAGGAAAGAATGGGTTGTGGGATGAAGGGATCTTACATAAAAGGACATTGAAACCTTAATGTACACCTAGTTCTTGATAAAATGCTCAAATGAGCTAGAACCACGATCATCTTCCTAATGTTGGTTCAATTTGTTACTTTTCTAAAATAGAATGAAATTTGTTTACCGTGAAAATGGTAATTACAATTATATTTGATTATATGGTTCTAAAAAATGTGATCTATTTTAATACCAATTTTTTAGACAATAGACGCAGTGTATGAGGCTAGAAAAACAAAATAAGTGGGAAAAGAACCAGATTAGGCAAGCCAGGTGTCGAAGAGGCCAGTCTCGATGATGGTCGGGCAGGCCTCGAGGTCGAGCTCGAGAAGCTTGATTGGGGGCTTCGGCAGTGGTATAACAATGTTGAATGCCTTAAGGTTGGCCTATTTATGATAAATAATAAGTAATAAATAGAGAATTACTCTAGAACAATCCAAATGACAAACAATAATTTAATGAGACAATTGTTGAGAATGTTGTTGTTCTAGTATTGAATATCATGTGTGTTACAAAGTGACAAGGGTCCCCTTATATAAGAAGGGGTATCCCAACATAGTACATGTGTAATCATTACAAAGAGATACAACTGGTAGCAATATCTAATGTAAAGAAAGATAGCTGGTATAGCCATTTAATACAACGGTACGGGTGTGTACTATCTTGGGTACTTTGTCAACTCTAACCACGTGCCCCTCGCGGATTTCCCTCCTTCTTATGTTGAACCTTGGTTTGTACCGCCTCGAGGTTGAGGATCCTCGACGTGCCCCTCGATGCCGAGCTCAGGCCTTCGACCCTTTATTTTCATCGAAGTGGTCATTGAATCTGGCTCTCCGATTTTAGCCGCATACAGATAGTCCCCACATTTCTTAGAATGAAGAGATAAGAAATGATTTTGACCTTTTTCCCCTTTGACACTCCTACTATGACGTCAGCCCCTATAGAGCATTGAATGATTGTGATACGAAAAATTATGCAGGGGTCGCTGTCAATCACGATTCTCGAGAAGCCCACGAACCGTCACAAGTTCGATTTTCCTGCTTCAAGCTTGCCCAGAGAGCCCCTATAAATACCACAATTACTTGCCTTTTCATAATTTTGCATCTTCTTCTTCAATTCTTTAGATTTGAACAAAGTGTTCTCTCCTCTTATCTTCTACTTGCTCATATTTTTCCCATCTTATCACTTCAAAACTTGATATCTATCTTGGAAAAGACTTCAAAAACCATTCCTCAAAAGGAGGGGGCTGCTTGTCCATCACGCTCGTCCAAGGGCAAATCAAAAACCCCTCCTACAATCGAGAAATGCATCCTTGGCCCTTTCGACACCATTTCTGATTTTACGATAAAAAAACCCCCTTCAACACCGGGTCGATGCAATCCCATGTTCCGATACATAAGTGTAGTATCAGATATTGAGAGGTTGATACTCGATTGCCACTGGGGGGAGGCAGCCCGAGTAGAGATACCAACGGTTTATAAAATCATAGTCACACACAAGGTTGGCTTTCTCAGTGTGTACACATATTCCTTTACCTTAGGCCTCGTTGATCCTTCTTCTCCACCGGTTGACCCGATGATTCTTGATTTTTGCCACCAATACCAAGTGACACTCAACCAGATATATCCTTCATTCTGGAGGATTGTATATATGTTTCACCATATTACTAATATGGTTGTGAGAATGACCTTCACCCTCGACCATTTGATCAGATTATATAGCCCTCGGCTCTTCCGTGGGTGCCTTATTAAATTACACCGCTGATCCACCAAGGCGTTCCTCGCTTGCATCGGTGAGGATAAAGATCGGGGATGGATGAGCCAGTTCATCCGAGTTCGAACCTCGGACATCATCCCTGCTAACAGAAAGCCATTCCCGGAGGAGTGGAATATGATGCATAAGTTCCTTTGAGTCGAACATGCTCTCGTCGCCCCTTTTTCTTTTGACTGATTTTCTTTTAATTGTCCAGACATTGTTTGGTTCCCGGGTGCGGTGCAGGACCTCCCGAGGTGTATTAAACGCTTAGACTCCACTTTCCCATAAAATGAACGTGTATGGCATGAGCTAACCAAAACATGATGGCAGGCCAAGAACAATGGTATGTTCTCGTTGCTACTGCTTCCACATTTTTTGTGAGAATTTTTTATGGTGATGCTTTTTTGACATGATATATTTGTGTAGGCCTTGGTGAGGGCGTGTTGATAAGGCCGCTCCCACTTGTTGAGGAAGAGGCCTCGAAGGCCACCAAAGACAGGAAGAGGAAGAAAGAGGCCCCGGCGGGGTCCCAAAACCAAACAGGTCAAAGAATCGAAGGCCTAAGACCGATTCTACGGTCTTGTCTTCGACGTCCGCTGAGAGCCTACGGACCAAGGAGGAGACCGACGATGCGTGCTATTTAGTACAAAGGGAAAAGCAAAGCTGAGGCTTCGTGGGCTGTTGAGGCATAGCCTGCTAAGCTTTAGGCAGCCAATGCGAGCCTACCGTTTGTAGAGGAAACCTTCAAGGAGGGTTTGGGCACGGTCCCTGATGCGCTCATCGGACATGGCACAGTCTGTGCTAAGGATCTCGGGGGGCTCGCTACTGGAGCTTTCAAAGGTAAGGATGAAACCTCGATGGAGGCCAACATAGCTGGTGGACTCATTCACACCTGTCATTCTCTCCAGGGAAGATACATGATGCTCAAGTTAGGGGTGTCCCCAGTCTAGAGACCTCTCGTGGAGAGGATGACGCATTCAGAGACTACTTCTAGGGGGTAGACGAGGGGACCAATGTTGATGCCCCAGTTGCCCATGAGGAAGCGGAGAGGCTCCAGAAGTAGGTGACTCTTGAGAACAATACATTTATTCTATGGTACTTTTGTTTTTTGATTTCCTTTCTATGTGTTGTAGGTTAAGAAGCTATATGACTAGGCCTTCTCCAAGTTGCAAGATGAGTTGACTCATTTTGTAGAGGATCTTGAGAATCTTATGGTGGGGTCGGTCGAGCTCGAGGTTTTGTGCGCTCAAAGAGAGGAGGAACTGACCGACCTTCGGGTGAGCTTGGAGAGAGCGCTTCGGGAGAGGGCCGATTTTTCCGAGCAGGTATGTTAGTGCCCATATTCTCACCTTTTAGTTGTAACACTTGGTAGTGATTAACTTGCTTTCCGATTTTTAGATTACGCAGAAGGATGCCCTGGTGGAGCGGCTTCGAGAGGAGGTTGCGGCCAAGGACGCCGAAATCATGGAGATGACTTGGCTGAGTGATGCCGTGACTTCTAAGAGGGAGATTCTTTGGGGGAAGCTATCCTCGGCCCAAGATCTTCTCCTAGGTGTTCAGGATGAGGCTGCTACACTATCTGCGGCCAAGGCCGAGGCCAGTGAATATGTCTCCTCGTATAAGAGGGATGCCGCTACTGCAAAGGAGCGGGCGAAGGAGATATATGAGAAAGCCGAGTTGAAGCTGACTCAGGCAGTTGCCTATGCTCGTGCACAATCCAAGAGGCAGGCCCTCGAGGAAGTGAGCGCCAAAGGTGTCGATCTCTATGCCGAGATCGAAGAGGCCAATACCCTGGAGGAGGAACTGACAATGCCGGGTACATCGGACGAAGGCTCCAAAAGTGGCTCGAACAGTGGCAGAGGTATAGAGTAGTTTTTCTTCCTTTTTTGCTTTTTCGTTCTTTTTGTACATCGGACCCCTCGGGGGAACTCTTGTAAAAAAACACTTGTGTAAATACATTTTTTGAAATAGAACATTCTCGTCATATTTTGCATAAACGTAGTTCCGTAACCCTTTCCCCACAATATGACTTTTATGCTTAAATTATTTGCTTCCTAGCAACTCGCACTTGTAATAGGAGGTCTAATCGAGATCGGGAACCTTCTCGAGGTTAGGTTGGCCTGTGAGCTTTGATTCCTCGAAACTTCTAAGACGTTATCATTTATGTGACATGACTGTGAAATGACCGAAGTGGCTCCACCGGTACACTTCCCCAAATGCTATGACGCCTTCTCAGAAATTGAATGGCCTTTAAGGCAGTTGGTTAGACATCCTTCGTTCTGTAAATATTCTTGCTTCTCTTTCATTCTAACTCTTTCACATTATCAAAAACCTTAGTTTCTCTTTCAACTTTCTCCTTCCTTTTCCATTTTTGTGAAAACGGGTTCCGCCCCCCTTTTTACTTCTTCTTTGAGTAACCATGGCTGCTGCGCCCGAATATGCTCACCAAGAAGAGGGAAATTCTTCCTCAGCCCCTATCCCGATCGGTGGTACACCGCCGGCGTACGGCGAGCTTACCTCGTACTACTTTTCTCTGAAAAGGACTTTGCAATAGAGAAACCCTACGACGCTCCAGGCCATCGAAAGCATGCCTTGAGGTTCGTTCGTTCGATAGTAGAACACCACCTTGAGGCCATTAGGAGAGACTGCGGTTGGGGGAAAAATATGGTGCTGCAGATACCCTCTCGAGAAGAGAGCGTTATGACTTATGTAGAGGGATTCTTCACTATGTACACGTATCTATTTACATTAGGCCCCCTCAACCGGCTTGTGCTCGAGTTCTGTAAAAGGTACCGAGTTACTTTTTCACCCATCCTTTTGGAGGACAGTGTTGATTATGAGGTACTTCACTGAAAAGGCTGAGCTTAGATTTTCCCTCAGCCATCTCATTAGTGTATATCGGCCTCAATATTGTCGAGGCTTGATTCGCGTTGTGACGTCGGTCCACGAGGCCTTTGATTGCCAGTGATGACGAGGACCGGAACAGGGGATGGATGAGTCGATTTATTCGAGTGAGGACCGTCGATATCATCCCAGCGGAGTTCCTACCTTTTCCTGAAAAATGGAACTTCAAATGTAAGCACCTCATCGCGCCTTAGTGCCTTTTGTTCTCATCAAGTTATAAGAGTGTTTCCTTTATCTTTTTCAGTGGTCCCGTGGATGCCCGGGGAGGTCCCCGATCTTGCGGACTGGACTCGAAAGTTGGCGTCTTCCTCGAGATATGACGAGCGCAAATGGTATGATCTATCGAGAGGCAGATGGGAAGAAAAGCACCACGGTATAAGTCGAGTGGCATCCCTTTTGATGAATTTTACCTTTTGTGTGTACTAACCGTGAGGCCGCAGGTGTTGGTGGGTTCTCTGAGGTGAGGCCGTGTCCCCACTAGGAGAGGGAAAGCCCGAGGGAGGACAATAATCGAAAACGATCCTCTGCAGACGAGGACATTTTTGATGGAGCGGGGCCTTCTCGGAGACATAAAGGAGATGCCGTTCTTGAGGAGAGCTTTAAATATGTCGGCCATTATGCGAACGTCGGCTCCCCCATCAACGATGATTCTTTATGTACGGCCCATGCGGGGGCCCTTCTGAGGTTGCCGGTTTTGCCAAGCCTGGAACTTCTAATTTCGAAGAAGGGGTTCCCTGAGAGAGAGAAAGCAAGAGTCCTCTACCACCGTCTGCTTCTGCCCTCGAAGGTACTTCGACGGAAGCTTCGGACAAGGGGCCGCCCGGGCCAATTGAGGTTTCGAGTGAGCATACTCCTATTGAGAGCGGTTCAGATGGGGCCGATGAGGCCAAGACGATAGATGTATGTTCAACATTTATAGAGGCCTAGCGGCTCTGTTCGGAGGTGAGTTCTGATCAGCCTTGCTGGCTTTTCAGCTATGAATTTATGTTTCTTGAACCAAAGTTTTTCTTCTGCAGGTCTTTGACAAACTCAAGGCCGAACTGCTTCACTGTGAGGCCCGATTGTAGGAAGCTTCGGGTAAGGAAAGATCTCTCAAATTTCTTTGCAACTATAAGACAAGAGAGTTGATACATCTTCGAGTAGAGATACATCGCAGCCGGATTTGGGAAGGCAAACTAGAGCATCAGGTAATCCTTACCCTGGAGGGGTACGTGCATCCTTTATCACTTTTGGGAAATAACGCTTTAGTGTTTTAGTTGCAGGAAAAAACAGAGGCATTGGAGAGCCTTTGGGGCAAGGTCGGGCAAGTTAGGACCGAATGCCAAGCGTTGAAAGCGCAGGTAGGCGTGTATGTTGCAGCCCAAAGAAATTCCTTGGCCAAGACTGCTGCCCTCGAGATACAAATTCAAAATGCCCGGGAAGAGAGCTTAATGCAATCCAGTAGGGTTGCGAAGCTCGAGGCTAACCTTCTAAACACGAAGGCATAGGTTGTGGATGCTCGGGCCGAAGCTGAGGTAGCTCGGGCGAAGAAAGACAAGAAGGTGGCCGTTTATTTGAAAGATGATGCCAATGAACAGGCTGAGCTAAGAGGAGCTTTCAACGGAGAGAAGAGGAGCAATGAGTATGCCCGATGCGTGTCTCGGAGGGAGACCCTCAAGGAGATACATGCTAGGGGCTTTGAGCTCTCGGAAGAGATAAGGCAGGCCAAGACGGACGAGATTGACGCCAAGTTTTTCCTTTCTTCTTGAGCCGATGTTGATTCTTCAAGGCCATCGTGGGAGCCGGTCCGAGGGGGCCTTTTAGGGAACTGGTCCTGAGAGTATAATAGGTTTTTTTCTTTGTTGTTTGCATAAGACTTTTGTGAGAGCGTGTAAATATGTATATTTGTAACACACACACACACACACACACACACACACACACACACACACATATATATATATATATATATATATATGAGATATTCTTTGATTTGATTTGCCTATTGGTAGTTAGCCCGGCGAATTGGAATTTGAGATGAGACCTTTGGGGTTATAAATTGGCCCTGAGGCTCTTTTAATTAACCGTGTCGGGCATAGTCTCCGAGTCAGGTTTCGACTTGAGATCAACGGTCCTCGGGTTTTCAAATTGGTCTTGAGGCGCTTTGTGTTGGTATGACCTGTAGCTGGCGGCTCGGGCTCTTACGCGTAAGGTCGATACAAATAGCTGGAGACTTGGGCTCTTACGCTTTTTTTGGCCCTGAGGCGCTCTAGTTAACAGTATCGGGCTTAGTCTCCGACCAGGGTTTCAACTTGAGCTCAACGACCCTCAGGTTTTCAAATTGGCTCTTAGGCACTTTATGTCGGTATGACCTGTAGCTGGCGGCTCAGGCTCTTACGCGTAAAGTCGATACGACTTTTAATGTAACAGGCGACTCTGTCTGTTACACCTTTTTGGCCTTGAGGTGCTTTAGTTATTCATGTCGGGCTTAGTCTTCGAGTCGGGTTTCGACTAGGGCTCAACGACCCTCAGGTTTTGAAATTGGCCCTGAGGGGCTCTGTGTCGGTATGACTTATAGTTGGAAAATCAGGCTCTTACACGTAAGGTTGATACGAATTTTAATGTAGCGGGCGACTCGAGCTCTTATGCTTTTTTGTCCCTGAGGCCCTTTATTTAACTATGTCGGGCTTAGTCTCCGCGTCAGGTTTCGACATGAGCTCAACGACCCTTAGGTTTTAAAATTTGCCTAAGACGCTTTGTGTCGGTACGACCTGTAGTTGGCGACTCGGGCCCTTACGCATAAGGTCGATATGACTTTTAATGTAGCTGGCGACACGAGCTCATACGTTGTTTTGGACCTGAGGCGCTTTAGTTAACCGTGTTGGGCTTAGTCTCCGAGTCGTGTTTCGACTCGAGCTCAACGACCCTGAAGTTTTCAAATTGGCCCTGAGGCGTTTTATGTCGGTATGACCTGTAGCTGGTGGCTCGGGCTCTTACACGTAAGGTCGATACGACTAGGTGACGACTTGGGCTCTTACGCGTTAGGTTGGTACAACCTTTAATGTAGCGGGCCACTTAGGCTCTTACACTTTTTTTTTGGCCTTGATGCGCTTTCGTTAACCGTGTCGGTCTTAGTCTCCGCATAGGGTTTTGACACGAGCTCAACGACCCTCAGGTTTTCAAATTGGCCCTGAGGCGCTTTGTGTCGGTATGACCTATAGCTGGCGATTCGGGCTCTTACGCATAAAGTCGATACGACTTTTAATGTAGTGGGTGACTCGGGCTCTTACGTTTTTTTTGGCCCTGAGGCACATTAATTAACTGTGTCGGGCTTAGTCTCCACATCGGGTTTCAACACGAGCTCAACGGCCCTCATGTTTTCAAATTGGCTGTGAGGCACTTTGTGTCGGTATGACCTGTAGCTGGCGACTCAGGCTCTTACGCGTAAGGTCGATACGACTTTTAATGTAGTGGGAGATTCGAGCGCTTACGTTTTTTTGGCCCTGAGGCGCTTTAGTTAACTATGTCGGGCTTAGTCTTCGCATCGGGTTTCGACAAGAGCTCAACGGCCCTCAGGTTTTCAAATTGGCCCTCAGGAGCTTTGTGTCAGTATGACCTGTAGCTAGCGACTCGGGCTCTTACGTGTAAGGTTGATACGACTTTTAATGTAGCTGGTGACTCGGGCTCATACGTTGTTTTGGCCTTGAGGTGCTTTAGTTAACCGTGTTGGGCTTAGTCTCCGAGTCATGTTTCGACTCGAGCTCAACGACCCTCAGGTTTTCAAAATTGGCCCTGAGGCATTTTGTGTCGGTATGACCTATAGCTGGTGGCTCGGGCTCTTACGCGTAAGGTCGATACGACTAGCTGATGACTTGGGCTCTTACGCTGTAGGTGGTTACAACCTTTAATGTAGCAGGCGACTTGGGCTCTTACACTTTTTTTTGTCCTTGATGCGCTTTAGTTAACCTTGTCGGGCTTAGTGTCCGCATCGGGTTTCGACACGAGCTCAACAGCCCTCAGGTTTTCAAATTGGCCCTGAGGCGCTTTGTGTCGATATGACCTATAGCTGGCGATTCATGCTATTACGCGTAAGGTCGATACGACTTTTAATGTAGCGGGTGACTCGGGCTCTTACGTTTTTTTGGCCCTGAGGCACTTTAGTTAACTGTGTCAGGCTTAGTCTCCACGTCGGGTTTCAACACGAGCTCAACGGTCCTCCGGTTTTCAAATTGGCCGTGAGGCACTTTGTGTCGGTATGACCTGTAGCTGGCGACTCGGGCTCTTACGCGTAAGGTCGATACGACTTTTAATGTAGTGGGCGATTCGAGCTCTTACGTTTTTTGGCCCTGAGGCGCTTTAGTTATCTATGTCGGGCTTAGTCTCCGCTTCGGGTTTCGACACAAGCTCAACGGCCCTCTGGTTTTCAAATTGGCCCTGAGGCGCTTTGTGTCGGTATGACCTGTAGCTGGCGACTCGGGCTCTTACGCGTAAGGTTGATACGACTTTTAATGTAGCCGGCGACACGGGCTCATACGTTGTTTTGGCCCTGAGGCGCTTTAGTTAACCGTGTTGGGCTTAGTCTCCGAGTCGTGTTTCGACTCGAGCTCAATGACCCTCAGTTTTTCAAATTGGCCCTGAGGCGTTTTGTGTCGGTATGACCTGTAGCTGGTGGCTCGGGCTCTTACGCATAAGGTCGATACGACCAGCTGACAACTTGGGCTCTTACGCTTTAGGTTGGTACAACCTTTAATGTAGCGGGCGACTTGGGCTCTTACATATTTTTTTTGCCTTGAAGCGCTTTAGTTAACCGTGTCGGGCTTAGTCTCCGCATTGGGTTTCGACACGAGCTCAACGGCCCTCAGTTTTTCAAATTGTCCCTGAGGCGCTTTGTGTCGGTATGACCTATAGCTGGCGATTCGGGCTCTAACGCGTAAGGTCGATACGACTTTTAATGTAGGGGGTGACTAGGGCTCTTACATTTTTTTGGCCCTGAGGCACTTTAGTTAACTGTGTCGGGCTTAGTCTCCACGTCGGGTTTCGACACAGGCTCAACGACCCTCAGGTTTTCAAATTAGCCGTGAGGCACTTTGTGTCAGTATGACCTGTAGCTGGCGACTCGGGCTCTTACGCAGAAGGTTGATACGACTTTTAATATAGTGGGCGATTCGGGCTCTTACGTTTTTTTGGCCCTGAGGTGCTTTAATTAAATGTGTCGGGCTTAGTCTCTGCACCGAGTTTCGACACGAGCTTAACGGCCCTCAGGTTTTCAAATTGGCCCTGAGGCGCTTTGTGTCGATATGAGCTGTAGCTGGCAACTCGGGCTCTTACACGTAAGGTCGATACGACTTTTAATGTAGCGGGCAATCGGGCTCTTATGTTTGTTGGCCGTGAGGCACTTTAGTTAACCGTGTCAGGCTTAGTCTTTGAGTCGTGTTTCGACTCAAGCCCAACGGCGCTCAGGTTTTCAAATTGGCCCGGAGGCGCTTTGTGTCGATATGACCTGTAGCTGGCGGCTCGGGCTTGTACACTTAAGTTCGATACGACTAGCTGGTGACTTGGGCTCCTACGCTTTAGGTTGGTACAACCTTTAATGTATCTGGCGACTTGGGCTCTTACATTTTAGGTTGGCACAACCTTTAACCGTTTATTTTTGAAGTTTTTTCGAAGTAGATGGAGGCCTGTGATTTTTGTGGAAATAGTCGCACGTCTCCGAGTTGCATTAGTTTTCGGAGCCTTATGACGGTGGTCATTTGTGTTTGGCCATAGCCTTTTAGTCCCCGACTGAGATATCCATGGAGTCTATATCGAGGGTATGCCTTTTGGGTCTTACAAGTTCAATATATAGCCTTGACTTTGATACGGGGTTTATATTTTGGGTTGGTACAACCTTTAGTGTAGCGGGCGACTTGGGCTCTTACGCTTTAGGTTGGTACAACCTTTCTTACGGTCTCATAGTTTTGACATTTCCCCATGGAGGGCTTACGAGCTCGAAGTTCCATGCCCCTAAGGTCTTACGGCTTCATATTTGATAACCTCATGAGCCGACTGTCGGTTGCAGTCCCCGAGTTGGAATTAAATGTTCCCTGGAGGAGGGCTTATGCTGTTGGTGTTGCCTTGTGGAGGGCTTGTGCGTTCGAAGTTACCTTCTCTGAGGTCTTACAATTTCGATTTTTTGGCGACTTGGTGGAGTGACTGTTGAGGACAGTTCCCGTCTCGCTTAAGTTTTGGCCCTGGGGCCGTCTCTTGTAAAAACGGCAAACTTTTTTGATTGAAAAAATGTTTTGACATAAGGTACTTCTCTAATTACTTGGTACAAATGTGCTCACCGGTTCTCTTTGTAAGTAAGAAAGGTGGGTCGCTACAGATGTGCATTTGACTACCGGTAGCTCAACAAAGTCACAATAAAAAACAAGTAACCATTACCAATAATAGATGATTTGTTTTATCAGTTAAAGGGTGCTAAGTACTTCTCCAAAATTGATTTAAGATCCGGGTATCACCAATTGAAGATCAGGGAACATGATATTCTGAAAAAAACTTTCAGAACCCGATATGGGCACTTTGAATTTCTGGTAATGTCTTTTGGGCTAACTAATGCTCTGACAGCTTTTCTGGATCTTAAGAATTGAGTCTTCAAGCCTTTTCTTGACTCCTTTGTGATAGTGTCCATTAACGATATCCTTGTAAATTCATGAGGTCGAGAGGACCACGTCGATCACCTCAGGGAAGCTCTACAGACTCTTTGGTAACACCAGTTGTATGCAAAGTTTTCAAAATGTTAATTTTGGCTTGACTCTATCACGTTCTTGGGTTATGTCGTCTCTAAAGAAGGAATTAAGGTTGATCCTCAGAAGATTGCAGCTGTAAAGAATTGGCCTAGACCTACAACTCCAATAGAGATTGGCGGTTTCTTGGGCTTAGATGGATATTACAGGAAGTTTGTGGAGTGGTTCTCTACTTTTGCCTCTCCGTTGACTGAATTGATGCGAAAGGCGGTTAAGTTTCAATGGTCAGATACTTGTGAAAGGAGCTTCCAGGAGCTGAAATTAAGATTGACTACGACGCTGGTGTTAACCCTACCAGAGGGTACAAATGGGTTTGTGGTGTATTGTCATACTTCAAGGATAGGGCTTGGGTGTGTATTGATGCAACATGGCAAGGTGATAGCTTATACTTCTAGGAAATTGACAAATCATGAAAAGAATTATCCAACTCATGACTTAGAACTTGCGGCGGTGGTATTTGCATTGAAGATTTGCAGTCATTACTTGTATGGGGTCCATGTGGATAAATTTATGGACCATAAAAGCCTTCAATATATTTTTAAACATGAGGAACTGAATTTGACGTAGAGAATATGGGTGGAGTTACTCAAGGATTACGACATCGATATCTTATATCATCCAGTGAAGGCTAATGTCGTGGCGGATGCTCTTAAAAGGTAATCTATGGGTAGCTTGGCTCACTTGGAGGCACATCAAAGATCTTTGGCCAAGGAGGTTCATCAGTTGGCTAGTTTGGGAGTTCGTCTTGTGGACTCTAGCGAAGGAGGGGTAATTGTACAAAATAGGGTTGAATCATCGCTTGTTGTGGAAGTCAAAGAGAAACAATAAGACAATCCATTGTTGGTATAATTGAAGGAGGGGATTCATAAACATAAGACTATGGATTTTTCTCTTGGCATGGATTATGGTACTCTAAGGTACTATGTGTTCCTAATGTATATGGTCTCAGGGAAAGAATCATGATCGATCCTCACACTTATAGGTATTCCATACACCTGGGCTCTACAAAGATGTATCATGATCTCAAATAACTCTATTGTTAAAATGACATTAAGAGGAATATAGCACACTTCGTGGCAAGATGTTTGAGTTGTTAGCAAGTAAAGGCCGAACACTAACAGCCCGGTATGTTGTCACAAAACATAGAAATTCCAATATGGAAGTGGGAAATGATTAATATGGACTTTTTGGTAGGACTACCGCGCAATCTGTACAAATTTGACTCAATTTAGGTGATTGTGGATCGACTCATGAAATCATCACACTTCTTTCCAGTTAAATCTACCGACACAACAAAATAATATGTTCAGTTGTATATCAAGGAAATAGTCAGGTTTCATGGCACTCCAGTTTCTATCACTCATGATCGAGGAGCTCAGTTCACGTCTAAGTTTTGGAAGAAATTTCAGCAAGGCATGGGTACTCAGGTGAATCTTAGTACAACCTTTCATCCACAAACCGACATGCAGGAAAAGTGGACTATTCAGACGCTTGAGGATATTTTGCTTGCTTGTGTTCTTGACTTCAAGGGTAGCTGGGATGATCGTTTGTCACTCATAGAATTTTCTTACAACAACAACTATCATGCTAGTATTCAGATGGCACCATTTGCGGCGTTATATTTTAGGAGATGTAGATTTCCCATTGGGTAGTTCGAGATTCGGGAATCAGAGTTGATAGGACCAGACCTCGTGCATCAGGATATGGAAAAGGTTAAGATCATTAAAGAGCGGTTGAAAACGGCCCAGAGTCATCAACAGTTCTACTCGGACGTTCGTCGCAGAGATTTGGAGTTCAAAGATGATGAAGGGTATTTTTGAAGGTTTCCCTCATGAAGGATCATAGCCCAAACTCGGAAAGTGCGACCGACGCTCGATAGAGTAAACCCGATCAAACAAGCCTATTAGATACTTTCTACCTGACGCACCCATGATCAAGAGAAGACATAATAACATTAATTAGACATTAGAGAGATCATGTATACAATACTAAGTCATTTCATTAGTTATATCACTTTTAAGTCTCAAAATACACACATTCTTATGGTTTGAGTGGAACAAGTGATCAAAACACAACATAACTTCTTTGATTTTTCCATCACCCATGTACAACCCACGCTATCTCTACGGAGCCTCTAAAAGATATAAAAGAGTGTTATGATAGTGTCGGCAACAAGGCTCCGGCTATTCCTCAAAACGTGATAATAATATTAACAAAATATAAAATACATGACCCCGGGATGAAGTGGGGCTCACCAAGTCTGCTGGGAAGAGGAGGTACCATTATCGCTGATCAACACTGCCTGCTGAGGAACCACCTTCATCCATTTATAGATGCAGCGCCCCCAGTAAAAGGGACGTAAGTACTGTTGAATAGTACTAGTATGTAAAACTGAACACCATCTCCATAGAATGAATAATAACACAAGGGGGAAACATTCATGAATTCAATAAGAGCTTCAAATAATACTAAAACATCAGTTTAAGAACCACATAAGTGTTAAAGTCAATTTCCATGTAATTAGGTTGGGTGATCTTTAGTGACTATATACCTTAATTCATAATACTACCGTATTCATGGTGTCACACCCAGAGCCTGGGGGTTGGGGGGGGGGTCACCTATCCTTGTGTACCAACTTGCGACTAAGGGACTTTGAACATATAATGTCATACCTTGGCCATGGGCCACATTGCAAGACAATTTGAGAACGCTGAAAAAACATCAACATAAAGCTGGGCTGACAAGGCCATCATAATTACTTAAGTTGACAAGCCACAAAACATACATACAAGGCCTACAAGCCCAACATACTGTGCTAACTGACAGGATATGTCTACAAGCCTCTACTGATGGATGTACTGTTATCGGAACAGAGCCCCGACATACCCATAACATATATATACATATATACACAAGATGTATATAAAATGCTAGACCCGGCAACTCTGAAGGACGTTGATCTTAGCGATAAAGCTGAACTCGGGCAACACCTACTGAGGTGGTCTACCTGTCTGCCTGTCTAAACCTGCACGCATGAAATGCAGCGTCCCCAGATAATCTGAAGATATGCTTACCTGCTGATACTGACTCAACTCTCTCAATATAATAAGTAAAATAGTTGTCCGGCCCTATAAGGCTCGGTATATATATAACTGCTCTGCCGTAGTAGGCTCGCTCATAGGCGCTCGACCATACTAGGATCTGTATCTCGGCCATGCTGGGCTCGCTCATAGGCGCTCAGCCACAGTAGGCTCGGTATATAACTTACCATCTGATCAGAGGTTGCCCAATAGGGTCCTGCGCATCGATTATAGCTCGATGATGGTGAAAATACTATAATACTGCATATATATATATATATATATATATATATATATATATATATATATATAGAGAGAGAGAGAGAGAGAGAGAGAGAGAGAGAGACTTTTCGCTCTCTTGATTGGAAGAAGACAATACTCAATTGAATATAAAGTCTCGATAAGGGAGAATACTATAACTTACGAGACTAGTTTAATGAATATAAATTCGGAAGTATGAATTTCTCTTTATGCCTCATTATTAAACACATGTACTAGTGAGATCATGCAAAAATGAAGGAAAGGTTTAGCCTTAACATACCTGAGACGATTCTCTTTATAATCCTTCTAACACAGGTCAATTGCGACAAAACACGTAACGACAGATCGAAGTAGGAAAAAATTCGTATGATATTCTTGAGAAATATTGGACCGTGTTCTCTTAAAATTACATCTCCCATTGGTATTATGAGATAGTTTCGTGTGGGTTTCTTGCTGAAGCTTCACCCGTCACATAATAGTCATAAGACTTCTCATTTGTGACTTTAGAGAGGCATTCTTAATCATATCTCGCAACCAAAAATTATTTAAAGTGTACATGGATGCCCCACCACATTAAACATAAGGATAGGTGGTAATTTTCTTCCACCCTTTCCTAATCTCATTATCCAACTCTCACTTAAATAATTATCCATGGTTGATAATTATCCAATTATCCACATAATTAAGAATTATCTCAATTACTTAAAATACTACTCACTTTTAACACACTTTATATACCTTACTATCATAGTTATATGGTACCTTGTATGCCACAAGTCCATAAATACCGGGTATTATAGCTTAGACCGTATTTTATCCCAAAGTGCCAAACTTCGATGAAATACATTTTCTTTGATTTGCTCACCCTATCACCTTCACGAAATTACTTATCACTTGTTTGAACTAGAATAATAATTATAATCTCAAAATAATCTCATTCCCGAGCTTACGTCGATTAGCATACGACAAAACTTTAACGTACGATAATGTGGGATGTAACATCTCACTTCTCAGCTTATATCAATTTGCTTATGGTGTATTTCAACGTACAAAAAAATGGGGTGTAGCACACGGTCATCACTATGTGTGCATCATGGCGTCCGATCACGGCCCAATCGGCTAGGCCGTCTCACCTGAGACGTTAAATTTTTCAATCAATCATCTCACTTCATACTTCCTTCACATCTTTTCAAATCATTGGCACTAGTGGCCATAATAAGAAAGTCATTCCTCGCACTTGGCCGTATTTCATAATTCCGATTTCCCCTTTCCACATTCAAACATCATTATCATCATCAACAACAATAAGGCTTTCCATTATATACATTAAATACACATATGAGCAATTAGGGAATCTTAGGCACATAGAGGCTTTTCATACAATTCGGCATAAAAACCTTTATTCCATCTTGATTGAAGTCTTAACAGTTTTAACACATATTCCATAATTTGAACACATCCTCAAATGATATGATG
>MDKI01109503.1:0-33482 GCA_005239505.1 Nicotiana paniculata
AGGGATTAGAGTTAGTCCTTAGGTTTACAAAAGAGTTTATTTTGTAAATGTTGTTTGGCTCAGGGTTGTAGTGAAGAGTTTGGGAAAATCCTACTGGGGAGTAGGTCGTGGTTTTTTCACCTTTTGAGCTAAGTGTTTTCCATGTAAAAATCTTTGTGTTTTTACTTTATTGCATTTATTATTCCGCACCAATAGAAGTTGGAACGCCAACAAGAATCAGGTTCTTTTATTGAGACGTCTCTCAAAAATTGGACACCACACAAATTACCCCCCCCCCTCTTGTGTGGTATTGAAGTATAAAACAACATTCCTCGCCTATAATTATCCGTAGTTCTTACTTCCACGCCCTTGTGCTTGTAGGGTTGCTTCTGAATTAATATTTTGACTGTCTTCCCAACGGCACTCTCTTTTATTTCTGTAACATACGGTACCTTTAACTACCCCAAATCCTATCTGAATATTTCTCAAGGGTCACAATGTCATATCTGCAAGACTTAATTCCCCATGTTGGGGTTCACTATGTTTATCTTGCACAATTTGTTGATTTGTTTGTATCCTCTTGCCTCTCCATAACTAGGCGCTTCTTGAATAACCTACTAACTATTTGTTGTCCCATTCTCATATCAATATTCCGCGTAATATTTCTTGGGTTATTTCCTTTGTCTTAACTTACGTCTCGCACTGGCTCTTTATCTGTCAATAACATCTCGGGCAGGAACCCATACTTCCTTGACGTCGTGCTTGCATAATGTTCTGGAATCTTAGCATCTCGATAGGATTTGGATAAGTGAAATCTCACGCTTTTCTCATTTTTATCGCATTCTTCCTTTACCGTTCCATAGCTACTAGAACCACTTGATTCTGACTTAATGCCACATCACTCCATATTCCCCCCTTTAGGGAAGTACTAAGGTTTAGTGCTACGATAATCTACGTATAGATATTTTACCTCTTTCCCTTTGGCGTCTTTTCGATGACCCTTACTCGCCTTGCGGTGATCCTTCTGTACCAAGGATAACAAATTTCCTTACTTGCGAGGGTGACACTTAGTGGAACTGGCACATACAGTCCCTTAAGCCTAACTTTGCTCACATTTCTTGCTTTAGGGAAGCGTCTTCCTGAATGACCACTCTCTGAATTTCCCATGAATCTTCTTCTGTTGTCCATTCTATTATCGTTGGAACGCAATCTGAAATTCTCATGATGTCGACCATTATCAAACCACTCAGTCCCTAATTCATGTTTAGTTTATCTTGTTCACCAATCCATACTTATTTCTATTACTCTAAGGTCTATCTTTTCCTTCTGGTAATCACATTAGAGTCATGAAATTACTTCTCGAAATGAGGATTTGACTTTATGACCTATACTCCTTTGTTTCCTCAAGGCCTGTCACCTCTCGTCTTTTCCTTCCCTTGACTTTAGACTCTGTAATACTCTTTTTTTTATCTACCGTGGTCATCCATGTATCACATCTTACTCATAATTCTTCATTAACTCTCTTCTTATTTCCCGCTAACATCTATGTCTATCACTTTATTCTTAAAACTCGAACAAAATATTCTTTTTCTTTTAGCTCCCCTTGCTCCAACCATTGGCTCCTTGAATTTCCTAACATTTTGTCTCTACTAGGGACGGGAGCCACACTAAGGTAGTATTTATCCCTTCCAGGCTTCCAATGCCTAACTTTGTAGTACTCATATCTAGCTATACTATTTTAGAGTGCATCATCTGGGTGTCTCACATGGAGATCTATTAGCACATTACAATATCCTTCGGAAATGCCAACTAACGCAGATAATCCATCCATCATTTTGGGTTACTCTAACACCAGCCGGATCCTGATATCCCGTCCTTCTCTTAAACCATATCTATTAGCTACCATAGGGGATAACTAAGTTCGGTGTGGCCAATTGTGCATACCTCTGTTATTGTTGAAGGTAACTCAAAATGCTTATATCTCCCTTCCTGAATGGTAAATAATGATAATCTTCACTAGCTGGGTATCTCGTACCCTTCTTCATCTTGCTTCTTTTACTTGTTGAAACTTGTATCTACCTTCTGAGTCTCTCATTTCTTTTCACCATATGGGTGGATAGATATTCTTGCCTTAAAGTTCCTTATCAAAATCCTTGCACGTCTTAGTACACACATGTTTTGCTGAAGACCTCACATTTATTCATCATAAGCACGATGCAAAATCGAGTTCCTCTAACTCAACTCTTCCACAACCACATGTAATATCTTACCAACTGTCTTTTGGATGTAGGTATCGTCTTATTACGAGTAAAATAAAGTTTAAGAGTTTGAATTCTTACAACTGAGCTCTATCACACGATCTAGAGTAAGAAGAAAGAGTGACAGTGACAGTCCTAAATGCCCTATAGCCTCCTACTTATAAATGTGGTGCACAACACACCCATAAACAAGACTCTACTAGTCACGACTTGTAGATTCCTTAGGACAAAACTGCTCTGATACTACTTTTGTCACACCCCAAACCTAGGGGCGAGACCGGCACCCGGTGCCTCACCTATCCTTGTGTATCAACTTGCGACTAAGGGACTCTGAACATATAATGTCATGCTTTGGTCATCGACACATTGCAAGAAAATTTGTGAAGCAAAATATAAAATTGAACGGAAGCTAACGCTGACTAAACACCAATATAAAGCTGGGCCGACAAGGCCGTCATAACTATTATAGCTGACAAACCAACAAAATATACATACAAGGCCTACAAGCCCAACATACTGCACTAACTGACAGGATATGTCTACAAGCCTCTATTGATAGATGTACTGTGATCGGAACATGGCGCGGACCTACCCATAACCTATATACATATATACACAAGATGTACACAAAACACTAGACTCGACAACTCCGAAGGACGTGGAGCTTACCGATAAAGCTGAACTCGAGCAATACCTACTGAGGAGGTCTACCCGTCTGTCTGTCTGAACCCGTACGCATGAAATGCGGTGTCCCCAGAAAAAAGGAATGTCAGTACGAAATAATGTACCGAGTATGCAAGGAAATAAAATAACCGAAAGCTGAAACTAAACTGATAATATAATAACTGAAAGTAACTGGGAGTCAAAAATGATTGGAGATATACTTACCTGCGGATTCTGACTCAACTCTCTCAATATAGTAAGTAAAATAGATGTCCGGCCCTATAAGGCTCAGAACGTGTAACTTCTCCGCCATAGTAGGCTCGCTCATAGGCACTCGGCCATGCTGGGCTCGCTCATAGGCGCGCGACCACAATAGGCATCAGTATATGACTTACCATCTGATCTGAGGTTGCCCAATAGGGGCCTGCTCACCGATTATAGCTCGATGGTGGTAAAAATACTGTAATACTATATATATATAGACCCTCTACTCTCTTGACTGGAAGAAGACAATACTCAATTGAATATAAGGTCCCGATAAGGGAGAATACTGTAACTTCTGAGACTAGGATAATGTGAATAAATTCATGAATACGAATTTCTCTTTATGGCTCGTTGTCAAACATATGTAGTTACGGGATCATGCCAAAATAAAGGAAGGGCTTAGCCTTAACATACCTGGACCGATTCTCTTGATAATTCCTCTAACATACGTCTTTTGCAACGAAACACGTAACGACAGATAGAAGTAGGGAAAATCCGTATGATTTTCTTGAGAAAGATTGTACGGTACTCCCTTAGAATTGCAAATCCCATTGCTATTACGTAATATAATCTCGTATAAATTTTATTCAAGAAAATCACGTTGCTATGTAGATGAGATACAAGCATCTCTCAAGCAAATAACTTTGCTATGTAGACTAAGCATCATTCTTTATGATTTTGAGAAGTCTTCTTAATAGAATCTTTCAACCAAAACAAGATAAGGTGCACACACCTTAAATATTGCCACCGCCTCCTTAAGCATAAGGATTGGTGGCAATTTGCTGCCATATTTTCCATACTCCCACGTGGAGGTTATCCCGTAGTAATTATCCAAGATTCTCACTTAGTTAATTATCCACAAAATTCAATTTACAAGTTAATCTCCCACTTAAAAATGCATAATTATCCAATTATCCACATAATTAAGAATTATCTAAAATTACCTAAATTACTACTTATTTTTAACACATTTTATACATCTTACTATCATGGTTATGTGGTACCTTGTATGTGGCACTAGTCCATAAATACCAGGTATTACGGATCGGACTGTATTTTATCCCAAATTGTCAAACTTCAACGAAACTCATTTTCTTCGATTCACTTACCCTCTCACCTTCACGAATTTACTTATCACTTGTTTGAAATAGCATAATACTTATAATCCCAAAATAATCTCATTCCCGAACTTAGATCGATTAACTTACGACGAAACTTTAACATACGAAAATGCGGAATGTACCATCTCACTTCCGAGCTTTCATTAATTTACTTATGGCGTAATTTCACTAACGAAAACATAGGGTGTAACAGTTTGTTTTAAAAATTTCCTATTTATGTTTTGCAAAGTAAGAAGATACATTCATATTATATGATAAAGGAGTGTACCTCGTCTATTTATCAAAAGTTATTTTTGGCGGAAGAATCCGTATATTGTCAAAGGGTGTTTGGTTTCTCTAAAACATCATGGTTTGCCTAATTTTTTTTGAAACAATTCAGTTCATTTTTGAAGACCTTTCACAGGAGTTGTTTCCGTTTAGACTTGTTCGGATTTTGTTTCCCTTTAAACTCATCCACGTTCTGTTGATTCCTAAATCCAAAACAAAGCTCATTAACAAGATATGCAAATGAAAGAAAGATTAGTTGCCAAAATAGTTAGTTTCAAGAGCGTTCAGATTTCAAAAAGCATTAAGGTTGTTTAAAAATGATTAGTCTTTGAATTCATAGTTACCTTTTTGTCTATTGAATTTTAATTTACCTAAAATCAACCTTAACAGTCAAGATAGCAAAGAATATGTACAGAATATCAAACGATAACAACATCAATTATTTCTTTAGGTAAAGGGAGGAAAGTTGGAGTTTCTATTGGGCTGACCAAAGTAGCCAGGCCCAGATTGACTCTAAGCAACAGCAGATGACCAAGAAGCGGCCCAGTTTCCTAAACCTGGGTCTGAGTTTCAATAAACTTAGCAAGCCCAATTATCATGCAAAGAAAAAGAGAAAATATCAATTATTATCTTATGAAAACATAAAAGACAAAGTAAGATAAAATTATAATGAATAAGAACATGACCTAAATAAAAATAGGAAAGTCAAATTTCATTTGTGTTAGTCCTGTGAAGGTTAGCCAAGCTCAATGATTATGGGCTTAGAGTAAGCCGTATTTATTTATAAGGATCCCCTATCAACCCTTGACATTTCAGAGTTCACGAGGGTCTCATGGACCCTGAGCAATTCTTGTGCCAGGGAGGGTTTCCTTAATCCTAAAATCAAGCTCACACCAAAATACCCTTAAGCATTAAACCTCACTCTTCTTCAGAAGTTTAAGCACAAGCTAGTATTAACTTGGCATTTCAACCAAACAGCAGCCTTAAGAGGTTATGTAAAGTGAAGTCAAGCCAGACAACCATTCTGTAAAATGAAGTCATCGCTAGCATGCAGTCACAAATAGCCATTGATTAACACTCATATCTATGCTCTAGACTATGACCATATACATGAACTCCCAAAGTCTTAACAACTTAGAATGTTTAAAGGCTAATTATAAGCCATTCCCTATGGCATGTCATTCACAAGGTAATCACACTTAGGATAGGCCATCAAACACAAATGACTGACTATGTATTCCTGTAGGTAAACTTTATATGCTACTTACAAATTCATGTCCATGAAGGTCATATTAAGCAGTTAAGGCATCCAACAGTTAACAAAGATAAACATATACACTTATTTTATTAACTTCACTAAAGGTCCAACACTTCAGAACCTTCCTTTACTAGTAAGTCATGCCAACAAAGTTTACCATATGATTCCTTTTTATTCAAGTTTTCATGATACCACATGAATTATTTTATCTTAACTGAGCAAAGCAGCATAATATCATGAGTAAGACTGCCAACTAGAGTCATCTAGCTTAGTAAAAAGATCAACATGATAACATGAACAAGACCAGTAATGAGAATCATTCATTAAACTACACCAAAACAACTTGACACCATAGGCATGAGGGTTAAGACAACATAATGATGTTGGTATAAAGGTCTTAGCTAGTTAAACATGATATCATGAAAAGTTTAAGAGCATTGTCCAGTCAACTTAATCATCATGACAATATATTTGTTACCCAATCATCAGAGTGTAGGCCACATATAGCCGCCAACATAGGATTTAGTTCAACTAACATGAGGGATCAAGGAGGGACTGCTTATAAGAATAACAACAATGTAGAATCATTTCAACTAGCTAAGACATGAGAAACAGAGTCCAACAACCATCAAGAAGCATTGATTTAGAAATGGTGCAAAGATAAACATATTTATCAAGAAAGCATCATTAACTCAAAATCAAGAATAACACAAAAGCAGAACACATCAAGCAAGTCATATGTTTACTGATGAACATCATGAAGAACAAAACATCATGCAACTAACAGAAAGAAACATTAGACAAAGAATCACATATTAATTCGTGAATAACTAAAGAATAAAGAGGGTGTCAGTGTTTACCGACCTTCTTTAGAGTAGCAAAACCAAGTAGAGATAGTTAATAGCCGTTTAAAAACCCAATCTCACAATCAGCTCGCAGTAGTCGAACTCGAGCAGAAATGAAAGAAAAAAGTTAGAAAAAATTATAGAATACTTAACCAGTGGTATTTGCTTAGATTTTAGAGTAGTTCTTCTTCTTTCAGCGTGTCTGTGTGTGGTGAGAGCATTAAAGGCTCTATTTATAGTAACATTGAAGCCTTAGGGCTTCATTTGGATTTACAGAGATAGTGGGGTGTCATAATCCAAAATCTCAACCCGTCGTGATGGCGACTAACACACCTCTAGGCAAGTCAAAACATAACAATCAAGAACCAGAACAATATACGTAAGTCTAAAACCAGAATGTAACCAAAAACTGCAAATACAAGGTAAATTCCTTAGAAATTGGTAAATACAGAGTTATGAGCTCTACATCGGAATACAAGTCATAAAACTAAATAGTAATACTATCTGAACTGAAACAACCATAAGAAAAGACAAGTCAAAACCGCGGCAAAGATAGTAGCTCTACCTCGCCTCTCGAAGTTGGGTCCAATAAGTAAATCTACCACTGATAACTGGTCCCCACACCTGGATCTGCACAAGTAAGTGCAGAGTGTAGTATGAGTACAACCGACCCAATATACTCAAGAAGTATCGTAACTAACCTCGGCGAGGTAAAAGAAGCAAGAACTATAAATGATACTAGCTATAACTTGTACAGTTTTATCATTTTTTACAAGTACAGAACGATAATGAAATCAAGTCATAAATCACAGGAAGAAGCATATGTGTGTGAATGTGCACAGGTACTCCAATACTTTGCTCAGTCAATGTTCAACATATAGAGATGATATGCAGATAAGTCAGATAATAATCCATGGAAATTTGCAAGTAGAGATGAAATGCAATTCCAAACAACACTGGCCAGACTTTCCTCAATATCTGTGTGTACCCCATCAAGAGAGAAACATGAGAGGGCAACCCTAGGGGGATGGATCCGTATCCACACGCTGCACAGACAACTCACGTGCTGCACGGACAACTCACGGCTAAAAATATCAAAATCTGGATCTGCACGGACAACTCACATGCCAATAATATTAATCGCACAGACAACTCACGTGCCAATATTCACAATCCCCCCGGCGTGGTCACAGGCTACCAGTCCGGCTCATAACAAAGAGAAGGAAAATATACGAGAATACATGTACATGATCAATGATTACCAATTTCATACTCCTGGTCTGGTATACCTAGCATGCTATAGTGTAGGCATGTGCAATGTGTGCTAACACAACAAAAATATATAATTTCATCATAGAATAGCATTTTATCAATTCCAATAAAGAAAATAACCTCAATGAAACCTCAACGTGGTACAAATAGCTCACAAAGGGGTACACATAAGAGAAACATCTTAGTTGAAACTTAACAATCAATTCAAGGCATGGAATAGCCTAAACACTACCCCGAGCATGTAAGTAGTACCCTGATGTACGCATATGGGCACAACCCCACACATATGCCTCAACCAGTTTAAATAAGATATTTATTTCAAACAAACCAAATCAGTCTGCTAACAACCCCTTCCCGCGCGTATCAACCTCTAGAAGGCTCAAATATAGCAAAAATAATGTAATACTATCAATATAAGCTATAGGAAGTGATTCCAAAAGATAAAGCTAAGATCTTTAACTCAAGTAAAAAAGTCAACCCAAAAATTCAACCATGGGTCTGCACCTCCAAACCCGATAAAATTCAAAAATTATGAACACCCGTTCAATTACAAGTCCAACCATACAAAAATCATCCAATTCCAACCACAAATCGATCCTCAAATACTCAAATTTCACTCTCCAATAATATAGTTCAAAAATCCCCAAATTCTAACTTAGATTCATGAATGTTAGGTGTAATAATCAATGGGTATTCAATATTTATGGACAAGAGTGATTAAAAGTCACTTATTTCTTCCATCTAGGTGGAAAATTCTCCAAATATCGCCTTAGTCAAGCCTCCAAAATTTCAATAATGAGAGAAAAGCTCAAACCCTCGTTTTTAAACAACTGGCCAGTGATCCCGCATTCGCAAACACAATGATCTCACATGCGCTTCCTCTTTTGCGGAAAAAGCTTCGCTTATGCGAAGTTCACTTAAACGCGGACCTGCCACTTCTGCCGCCAAAATCCCGCTTCGGCGGTCAAACTCGCGCTTCTACACGTCAGCACCTGCGGATATGTGACTACCCGGCCGGTCGTCTCGAGAGTGTAGCCTGCTTCCCCCTTTTTTGCTTCTTTTGGTGCTCTATAGTTGTTATATGTCTTAACGGGTTGGTTGGTTCATGTCCGGATTGAGTTGGAGTGAATTGAGACACTTAGTCTCTTAATTGGAAGCTTAAGTTGGAAAAGCCGACTGGATGTCGACTTATGTGTAAATGGCCTCAGATTTGAATTTTGATGGTTCTGTTAGCTCCGTTAGGTGATTTTGGACTTAGGAGCGCATCCGAAATGTGATTTGGAGGTATGTAGTGGAATTAGGCTTGAATTGGCGGAAGTTGAAATTTGGCGAATTTGGCTGGCAGTAGAAATTTTGATATCGGAGTCGGATTGGATTTTTGGAAATTTGGAGTAGGTTCGTGGTGTCATTTATGACTTTTGTGCAAAATTTGAGGTCATCCGGACGTGGTTTGATAGGTTTCGGCGTCGTTTGAGGAATTTGGAAGTTTAGAATTTCATTAGACTTGAATCCATGTAATCCGTGTTTTGATGTTGTTTGGGGTGATTTGAGGGTTCGACTAAGTTCGTGACGGGTTATATGACTTGTTGATATGTTTGATTGAGGTCCTGGGGGCCTCGGGTGTTTTTCGGATGTTCATCAGAAAGAAATTTGGACTTAGGCATTGATGAGTTTTTCTGGTTTTCTGGTGTTTTGCACCTGCGGTGGGGAGCCCGAAGGTGCAGAACCGTAGAAGCAAAGAGGTGGACGCAGATACAGGCAAGGCTGGGCTGGTCTGGAAGTGCAGGTGCGAGAAGAGGAGGGCATCCGCGAATCCACAAATGCGGAAGAGGAAGTGTAGAAGCGGAAATGGCCTGGAGTAGGAAGGATCGCAGAAGCAGGCAAGGGCCCGCAGGTGCGACAATCTGACCGCAGGAGCAAAATTTTGGATCTTAAGTGGAATCCTCACCTACAATGGTATTTCCGCAGGTGCGGCATCGCAGATGCGACAAGAGGTCCGCAAGTGCGCAATTGCTGGGTAAAAAAATCAGCTTCGAGGGTTGGAATCCCATTTTCAATTTTTGGACTTGAGAGCTCGTTGTGAGGCGATGTTTTGAGGATTATTCAAGGAAATTGTTGGGGTAAGTGATTCTAACCCGGATTGGACTAAATTTCATGAATCTATTGCTTTCTTCATCATCTAATTAGGGATTTGAGTTGGAAATTTAGGGGTTTAGGGCTTGAGAATTGGAGAGTGGATTTTGGGGATTTGGATGAACAAATGGTGTTGGATTTTGATGAACTTAGTATAGTTAGACTCGTGAGTGAGTGGACTTTCGGCTTTTATGATTTTTTTTAGATTTCGAAACGTGGGCCCCGGGTTCGGGTTTGAGCCGATTTTGGGCTACATTTTAGTAGTTTTTTTGTGGAAGTGATCTTTTTAGCCTATATTAATTTTCTCGTACTATTTGTGGCTAGATTCGGGGAATTTGGAGACTGATTCAAGAGGCAAGGGTATTTCAGAGTAGGATTTCTGCGCAGTTGAGGTAAGTAATCGTTTTAAATCTGGTATTGAGGGTATGAAACCCCGAAATTTGGTATGATGTGACTATTTCGAGGTGGAACACATGCTAGGTGATGGCTGTGTGAGCGTGCACTGTGAGGGATTGTGACTTGGTCCGTCCCATGAGACTGTAAAGTCGAATAGCCTATTGTTTCTTACATGTTTTCCTTGTCTTCTAGTAATTTTACTGCCATTCATGTTAGAAACCATGCTTAGGCCCTATGATATTACTTATGGGGCCCGCAACAATCGTATACTTGTTGAATTGACTGCTAATTATTGTCTTGTACTCAGTCACAGTCTTACTTGTGTGTCATATCTTCGTTCCCTCTTATTTCTTGTTAATACTTGTTCTCTGTTTGGGCTGAATATTATGATTTTTGTGAGCCCGAGAGGCTGGAGAGGTTAGTGACTGAGATAAGGCCTGAGTGCCGAGTTGTGAGCTATGTGAGGCATATGGATCGGGTTGCACGCCGCAACAAGCCTTATGGCTATTTATGGATTATGGATCGGGTTGCACGCCACACCGAGCCTTTTGGCTATTTATGTATTATGAATCGGATGTCACACCGCAACGAGATTGGATCGGGTTTCACGCTGCAGCGATATAGCGCTTGGGCTGAACGAGCCCTTCTGGAATCTGTACACCACCAGTGAGCGCAGGTACCTATTGAATGTGTGTGTATTGAGAGCTGAGAGCCGAGTATTGAGCTATTGAGGGTTTGAGGGACTATGATCCTGAGAGGTTGTATTTGTCTTGCTTTGCTGATTCATGTTACTGTTTGAGCTTCTATAAGTTTTTATGCCTAGTTTACTTGAACTCAGTAAATATGCAGTTGACTTGTTATATATTGCTAAAATTTACTCACATCTACTTTCATTGTTGGAGTTTCTAAAATGAACTGCATTTTGTTTAGCTCGTCACTGCTTCTGAGTTCCTTATTTATCTCTGTTACTTGCTGAGTTGGTTGTACTCATGCTACACCATGCAATTAATGTGCAGATCCAGGTGTGTTTGGTCACGGACGTCATTGAGTTCGTGCACGATCGAGTATCAGAGGCTTACGAGGTAGCTGCCGGTGTTCGCAGACCTTGTCTCTCCTTCTATGTTAGTTTTTCTTCTTTCTGTATTGGTACTTAGACACAGACTCTGGTAGACACTGTTTTTATTATATTGGCTATCTAGATGCTCATGACTTGGTGACACCCTGATGTTTGGGGATATCTTTCCGCACTATATTTTTGAGTCAAACTTCTGTTTTTATGGAAATTTATGTTATGAAAAAGGCTTTTGATTTATCTTTTATGAAATGTTGAAGTATTTTTGAAAATCTTCTTGCCTAGTACCATCGATAGGCGCCATCACAACAGGTTAGAGTTTTGGGTCGTGACAAGTTGGTATCAGAGCCTAGGTTACATAGGTCTCACGAGTCATGAGCAGGTTTAGTAGAGTCTTGTGGATCGGTACGGAGACGTCTGTACTTATATTCGAGAGGCCGCCGAACCCTAGGAAATTTCACATTCTTGAATCCTTGTCGTGCGAATCATTTGATTCTGGTAACTAAATTTATGTTGTTCTATTCTCTCAACGATGGTGAGGACGTGTACTACGGGGCAGGATGGACAACCACCAGTACCACCAGCCAGGGCCGCAAGAGGCAGAGGTCACGGTAAAGGCTGATGTGCAGCTTGCACAACAGCTAGGGAAGCACCTGCAGATCCACCAGTTGCCCATGTTCCGGAGCAGGCTCCAATTGTGGGATGATCCCGAGGGACCAACTTAGGCACCACCTGTTCCCATCGTGATTCTTGGCCTTGAGGAGGCCTTAACTCATATTCTGACCGTGTGCACCAGTATTGTTCAAGCGGTCTCTATTCCGGCCGTAACAGTTACTTCTCAGGCCGGAGGAGGTGCTCATACTCTTACCGCCCCCAAACCTGAGCAAGTAATACAGGAACTCTAGACACCGAGGGCACCTCTAGCCCAGCCGGTTGCAGCTGCTCAAGACTATGTGATTCCTGTTATGCCTGAGGATGAGCAGCATAGATTGGAAAGGTTTGGGAGACTCCAGCCTCCATCTTTGAGTGGTGCTAAGGTAGAGGATGCACAGGGCTTCTTGGACAGGTGCTATAGGATACTTCGTACAACAGGTATTCTGGAGACCAGTGGGGTCTCGTTCACTACTTTCCAGTTCTCTAGGGCTGCATTCAGTTGGTGGGAGGCTTATGAGAGGCGTAGTTATCAGCATGTCCATTCATCTCTCAATTCCCTCCCAGCTAATAGTTCGTCCCGTGCTCCATCGAGTGAAGGTTCATCTATGTCAGGTCCTTCTACCAGTTATCCCGGTGCTCGGGGCTCCCTTTAGTCCCCAACACCAGAACCAGGAAGTTGCTATGAGTGTAGAGAGTTTGTTCATAAGAGGAGACAGTGTCCCCGTCTAGTGGAAGGTCTAGCTCCGCAGATGAACCAGTCTATGACATCAACACCAGTCCCTTCACCACCAGCTTATCCAGCTTGGGGTGGAGCTCAGTCAGCTAGGGGTCAATCGAGAGGGGGAAGCCAATCAAAGGGTGGCCATGCCCGTTTCTATGTCCCCCTACCAGACCAGATGCCATTGCTTCAGATGCTGTGATTACAGGTATTGTCTCAGTTTGCCACAAAGATGACTCGGTATTATTTGACACTGGTTCCACTTATTCATATGTTTCCTCGTATTTCGCTCATTTTCTTGATATGTCGCGTGAGTCTCTAGTTTCATCTGTTCATGTATCTACTAATGTGGGTGATACTATTATTGTGGACCGTGTATATCAGTCGTGCGTGGTGACTATTGGGAGTCTCGAGACCAGAGTAGATCTTTTGATGCTTAGTATGGTCGATTTTGACATGATATTGGTATGGATTAGTTGTCTCCATGTCATGCTGTTCTAAATTATCACGTTAAGACCGTGACATTAGTGATGCTGGGATTGCCGAGGGTTGAGTGGAGCGGTTCTATAGACTATGTTCCCAGCAGGGTGATTTCATACTTGAAGGCTCAGCAGATGGCTGAGAAGGGTTGTCTATCTTATTTTGCCTTTGTGAGCGATGTTAGTGCAGAGGCCCCTGCTATTGATTCTGTTCCGGTGGTGCGTGATTTTTCAGATGTGTTTCCTGCAGACCTACCAGGCATGCCACCTGACAGGGATATTGACTTCGGTATTGATTTGGTACCGGGCACTCAGCCCATTTCTATTCCACCGTATCGTATGGCACCGTCGGAGTTTAAGGAGTTGAAGGAACATCTTTAGGAACTCCTTGATAAGGGGTTTATTCGGCCTAGCGTGTCACCTTGGGGTGCACCAATTCTATTTGTAAAGAAGAAGGATGGTACTATGAGAATGTGCATTGATTACATGCAGTTGAACAAGGTCACAGTCAAGAACAAGTATCCTTTGCCACGTATTAATGATCTATTTGACCAGCTTCAAGGAGCGAGGGTGTTCTCTAAGATTGATTTGAGATCAGGGTATCACCAGCTGAATATTCGGTACTCAGATATTCTTAAGACAACTTTCAGGATCCGATATGGCCATTATGAGTTCTTTGTGATGTCTTTTGGGCTGACCCAACGCCCTATCAGCGTTTATGCATTTGATGAATAGTGTGTTACATCCTTATCTTGACTCATTCATTATTGTATTCATTGATGACATCCTGGTGTACTCTCGTAGCCAGGAGGATCACTCCCATCATCTGAGGAATGTGTGACAGCTGTTGAGGGAGGAGAAGTTTTATGCAAAGTTCTCCAAGTGTGAGTTTTGGCTCAGTTCAGTGGCATTCTTGGGACACGTGGTGTCCAGTGACGGTATTCAGGTGGATCCGAAGAAGATAGAGGCGGTGAAGAAATAGTCCAAACCGTCCTCAGCCACGGAGATTCGGAGCTTTCTTGGTTTGGAGGGCTATTACCGTTATTTTTTGGAGGGTTTCTCATCTATTGCATCGCCCTTGACCAAATTGACCCAAAAGGGTGCCCCATTCAGGTGGTCAGATGAGTGCGAGGAGAGCTTTCAGAGGCTCAAGACTTCTTTGACCAAGGCTCTAGTTCTAGTTCGACCATTAGCTTCTGGTTCTTACACAGTGTATTGTGATGCCTCGCGGATTGATATTGGGTATGTTGTGAGACAAGAGGGTAGATAGATTGCTTATGCTTAGTGCCAGTTGAAGACCCATGAGAAGAACTATCTTGTCCATAATCTTGAGTTAGCAGCTATTGTTCACGCCTTGAAGATTTGGCGGCACTATTTGTACGGTGTTCATTGTGAGATCTACACTAATCATCGGAGTTTGCAACATATGTTTAAGCAGAAGGATCTTAACTTGTGTGACCGGAGGTGGTTGGAGCTTCTTAAGGACTATGATATCACCATTTTGTACCATCATGGGAAGGCCAATGTGGTGGCGGATGCATTGAGTCATCGAGCGGAGACTTTAGAGAGCTTAGCATATCTTCCAGGCCCAGAGAGGCCATTGGCATTGGATGTTCAGGCCTTGGCTAGCCAATTTTTCAGATTGGGTATTTTCGAGCCGATTTGAGTATTGGTTTGCATGGTCTCTCGGTCTTCTCTTTATTATCGTATTGATCGTATCAGGGAGCGTCAATATAATGACCCCCACCTGCTTGTCCTCCAGGACAGGGTTCAGCGAGGTGATGACAGGGATGTGGCTATTGGTGATGACAGGGGGTTGAGGATGTAAAGCCTGATATGTGACCAATGTAGATGGGCTATGGGATTTGATTCTTGAGGAGGCCCACAGCTCGCAGTATTCCCTCCATCCAGGTGCCGCAAAGACGTACCGGAATTTGAGACAACACTATTGGTGGAGGAGGATGAAGAAAGATATAGTTGGGTTTGTAGTTCGGTGTCTCAACTGTCAGCAGGTAAAGTATGAGCACCACAGACCGGGTGGATTGCTTCAGATGTTAGAGATCCCAGAGTGGAAGTGGGAGCGGATCACCATGGATTTGGTAGTTGGGCTCCCACGGACTTCGAGGAGGTTCGATGCTATTTGGATGATTGTGGATTGGTTGACCAAGTTCGTACACTTCATTCCAGTTGGTACTAATTCTTCAAAGTGGTTGGCTGAGATTTACATCCGAGAGATTTTTCGCCTTCATGGTGTCCCAGTTTCCATGATCTCAGATAGAGGCACACAATTTACATTGCAGTTTTGGAGAGCCGTGCAACGAGAGTTGGGTACTCAGGTTGAGTTGAGCAAAACCTTTCACCCTTAGATGGATAGACAGTCCGAGCGCACTATCCAGATATTGGAGGACATATTTCACGCTTGTGTCATTGATTTTGTGGGTTCATGGGACCATTTTGTGCCACTCGTAGAGTTCGAATACAACAACAGTTATCAGTCGAGCATTCAAGATAACAGTTATCAGTGGGATGGTTTGAGCCGGGTAAGGCTAGGCTCTTAGGTACAAACTTGGTCCAGGAGGCATTAGACAAGGTGAAATTGATTCAAGAGCGGCTTCGCACGGTGCAGTCTTGGCAAAAGAGCTATGCTGACAGGAAAGTTCGTGATGTGTCTTACATGGTTGGGGAGAAGGTTCTGCTGAAGGTATCACCCATGAAGGGTGTTATGAGGGTTGGGAAAAGGGGCAAGTTGAGCCCTCGGTTCATTAGGACTTTTGAGGTACTTCAGAGGATCGGGGAGGTGGCTTATAATCTTGCCTTGCCACCTATCTTGTTGAGTGTGCATCCAGTATTTCATGTTTCTATGCTCCGAAAGTAAGTCGACGATCTGTCTCATGTTTTAGATTTCAGCACAGTCCAGTTGGATGGTGATTTGACTTATGATGTGGAGCTGGTGGCCATTTTGGAGCGGCGGGTTTGAAGGTTGAAGTCTAAGGATATAGCTTCAGTGAAGGTGCAGTGCAGAGGTCAGCCCGTGGAGGAGGCTACTTGGGAGATCGAGCGGGAGATGCGGAGCAGATACCCACTTATTTGAGACTCCAGGCATGTTTCTAGACTCATTCGAGGACGAACATTTATTTAAGAAAGGGAGGATATGATGACCCGGCCAATCATCTCGAGAGTGTAGCCCCTTCCACCTTTTCTGCTTCTTTTCCTGATCTATAGCTGTTATATGTCTTACCGGGTTGGTTGGTTTGGTTTCGGATTGAGTTGGACTGAATTGAGACACTTAGTCTCTTAATTGGAAGCTTAAGTTGGAAAAGTCGATCAGATGTAGACTTATGTGTAAATGGCCTCAGATTTGAATTTTCATGGTTCTGTTAGCTCTGTTAGGTAATTTTGGACTTAGGAGCGTGTACGGAATGTGATTTGGAGGTCCGTAGTGGAATTAGGCTTGAATAGGCGGAAATTAGAATTTTGGCAAATTTGGTCGGTAGTGGAAATTTTGATATCAGAGTCGGATTGGATTTCCAGAAATTTGGAGTAGGTTCGTGGTGGCATTTATGGATTTCGGCGTCGTTTGAGGAATTTGGAAGTTTAGAAGTTCAATAGGCTTGAATCCGTGTGTAATCCATGTCTTGATGTTGTTTGGGGTGATTTGAGTATTCGACTAAATTCGTGATGGGTTATATGACTTGTTGGTATGTTTGGTTGAGGTCCCTGGGCCTCGGGTGTGTTTCAGATACTCATTGGAAAGAAATTTGGACTTAGGCATTACTTAATTTTTATGCTATTCTAATGTTTTGCACCTTCAATGGGAAGCCCGCAGGTACGGACCCGCAGAAGAGAAAAGGTGGACGCAGATGCAGGCAAGGCTGGTCTGGAAGCGCAGGTGCGAGAAGAGGAGCGCATCTGCGAATCCGCAGATGCGAAAGAGGAAGCACATAAGCGGAAATGGCCCGGAGTGGGAAGGATCACAAAAGCAGGCAAGGGCCCATAGGTGCACACACGCAGGTGCGACAATCTGACCGCATGAGCGAATTTGGGATGTTAAGTGGAATCCACACCTGCGATGGGATTTTTGCAGGTGCGGCATCGCAGATGCGACAGGAGGTCCGCAGGTGCGGAATTGCTAGGCAGAAAACATCAGCTTCGAGGGTTGGAATCCCATTTTTGATTTTTTGACTTGAGAGCTCGGTGTGAGGTGTTGTTTCGAGGATTCTTCAAGGAAATCGTCGGGGTAAGTGAATCTAACCCCGATTGGACTAAATTTCATGAATCTATTGCTTTCTTCATCATCTAATTAGGGATTTGAGTTTGAAATTTCGTGAATCTATTGCTTTCTTCATCATCTAATTAGGGATTTCGTGAATCTACTTGTTGAATTGACTGCTAATTGTTGTCTTGTACTCAGTCACCGTCTTATTTGTGTGTCATATCTCCGCTCTCTCTAATTTCTTTTTTATACTTGTTGTTATCTGAGTTTGGGCTGAGTATTATGATTTCTATGAGCCCGAGAGGCTGGAGAGATTAGTGACTGAGTGCCGAGATGTGAGCTATGTGAGGCATATGGATCGGGTTTCACGCTGCAACAAGCCTTATGGCTATTTATGGATTATGGATCGGGTTGCACGCCGCAACGAGCCTTTGGGGTATTTATGTTCTATGGATCGGGTTGCACGCTGCAACGAGATTGGATTGGGATGCACACTGCATCGATATAGCACTTGGGCTGAAGGAGCCCCTCCGGAGTTTGTACACCCCACAGTGAGCGCAGGTACCTATTGAGTGTGTGTGTATTGAGAGCTGATAACCGAGTTTTGAGCTATTGAGGAACTGCGATTCTAAGAGGTTGTATTTGTCTTGCTTTATTGGTATTCTTAGCTGATTCATGTTACTATTTGAGCTTCTGAACATTTTTAGGCCTGGTTTATCTGAACTTAGTAAATATGTAGCTGACTTGTTATATATTGCCGGAATTTACTCACGTCTACTTTCATTGTTTAAGTTTATGAAATGAACTGCATTTTTTTAGCTCGTCACTGCTTCTCAGTTCCTTATTTATTTTTGTTATTTGCTGATTTGGTTGTACTCATGCTACACCCTGCACTTCATGTGCAGATCCAAGTGTGTTTGGTCACGAAGGTCGTTGAGTTCATGTGCAATCGAGTATCGGAGACTTACGAGGTAGATGCCGGCGTCCGTAGACCTTATCTCTCCTTCTATCTTGTTTTTTCTTGTTTTTGTATTGATACTTAGACACAGACTCTGGTAAACACAGTTTTTATTAGATTGACTATCTAGATGCTCATGACATGGTGACATCCTGATGTTTGGGGCTATCTTTTCGCACAATAGTTTTGAGTCAAGCTTCTGTTTTATGGAAATTTCTGTTATGAAAAAGGCTTTTGATTTATCTTTTATGAAATTTTGAAGAATTTTTGAAAATTAGCTTGCCTAGTACCACTGATAGGCGCCACCAAGACAGGTTAGAGTTTCGGGTCATGACATGATACCTGCAACAGCTGCTGTCCATTGTCCTCCTGCTCATTCCCACTTCTGCAGAAACTTGCATGCACCTGTGATTCCACAGCTTCAAGTCTATGTCCGCATCTGTGCTCCAGCTGCCGCTTCTGCGGCCTCGCACCTGCGACAAAACCATCGTAGGTGTGATTGCATCCGGTGAAAGAAATTTCCTGCCTACTCCTAGGTGTAACCATGATCTGACAACCATCTAAATTACTCCCGAGGCCCCTAGAACCCCGTCCAAACATACCAACAAGTCCTTAAACATGATAGGAACTTATTGGAAGCTTCAAATCACATCAAACAATATCAAAATCATGAATCACATCCCAATTCAATCTAATGAAATGTTGCGACCCAAATTTTCCCTCCGTGAATTTGCCTTGACGGCACCTAGTCACTACGACTAGGTAAGCCTAATACTTTGCGGAAACTAAATGAAAAAAACATGAAAATTTACAACTAACAGCAGAAGATATTTTAAATAAGCAATTGAGATGCCTCTCGGCATATACAATGATCAACTCCCGGAATATATATAACACTCCCAAGACCCGGAACACAGAAAGTCACAAGCTTCTACGAAATTCTAACTATTCTATACATCAGTGCCTATAGAAATAAGAGAAGAATCAACATAGGGGGATATAGGGGGGACTCCGAGGATCTGCAAGCGCGGGCAGATGTACCTTGAAGTCTCCGGAATAGCAGCGACTGCAACTAAGAACGAGGCTGGTAAAAGGAACATGGATCTGCACATAAAAAACATGTACAGGAAAGGGCGTGGGTACACCACAACGGTACCCAGTAAGTGTCAAGCCTAACCTCGATCGAGTAGTGACGAGGTCAGGTCAGGCCCTTATTGGTATATATATACTAAAAACAAGGCAGAATGAAATATCGCAATAAAATAAAGACCAAAATTTAACGAGAATGAAATCGTGGAAAGGTAACAACTTAGTACACAGAAATAGAAACATGGGATCTCCCGAGATACTGTCTCGTAGTCCCAAACGTAAATGTGCAGAGGGATCGCCCGGAATACCGTCTCGTAGTCCCAAAATAAATATGCAAGACAGGGGTATCTCCCAGAATACCGTTTCGTAGTCCCAAAGTAAATTTGCAGGGGGATCTCTGGGAATACCGTTCCACAGTCCCAAAGTAAATATGCAGGGGGATCTCCCGAAATACCTTTTTGTAGTCCCAAAAGTAAATACATAGCTCAAACAATAGAATTTAACAGCTACAACACGCAATCCTACAAATTTAGGCTAAGTACAAGTAAAGGAAAAGAAGGAAATTCATTAAACATGCTGCACCGAGCTCAAATAAACAATTAAGGCAAGTAGACATGCTATTCTAATCTAAAAGGATACTACACATGCTGATATGACTCAAATAAGAAGGAAAATAGGTCGTTACTTAGCAGAAATCGGGTTTTTATAACAATTAGCCCATGTACGTACTTGTCGCCTCACGTACACTACGCTCACATATCAAAATAGTACCAAATCCTAAGGGGAGATCCCCCACACAAGGTTAGGCAAGCCACTTACCTCGAACCAAGCTCAATCAATCCGTATCAATGCTCTTTCCACGAATATCTGACTCCAAATGGCCAAAATCTAGCCAAAATCAATCACATATCATAAATATAACTACAAGGAACTAATATAGCTATTGAAATCAAAGCTAAAGCAAGAAATTAAAAAATCGCTCTAAAAGGTCTCCCCAGACCCACGTCTCAAAATCGGGTAAAATTCACAAAATATGAATAATTATTCAGTCACGAGTTCACTCGTACCAAAATTATCTAATTCCGATATCAAAATCCCAATCAAATCTCAAAACCTTAGTTGAAGAACTTCCACCCTTCTTCCCCAAATTTCTCACCCTAAAGTTCTCTCTGAAAAATCCTTGAACTATCGCCTAATTCCGAGCTCTCAAGTCCAAATAGTGAATACTGACATAAACCCTCGATTTGACCCTTTTTCTGCGAGAGATCTCGCTTCTGCGAGGGGTCCACCGCATCTGCGGTCCATCGTAGGTGCGGATATCACTTAAGTCTACAAAAGACGCTTCTGCAGTCAAGGGGTCAGACATGCGTGTGCGCACTTGCGGATCCATGTCCGCTTCGGCGGTCCTTCACTGCTCCTGCGATCACTCAAATTCACCTCGCACCTGTGACCCCTGGACTTTTCCACTTTTACGCTTCTACGCTTGACTCTTCGCATGTGTGATCCCGCACTTGTGGTCTCCTCACCGCATGTGCAAAAACACCAGATGCCTGAAGACTTCAGCAACAACACAAATCCAACTTTTGATCCGTTAAGCACCCGAAACACACCCGAGGCCCCGGGGACCTCATCCAAACATACCAACCAATCCTAAAACACCATACGAATTTATTTGAGCTCTCAGACCACTTCAAAAATGCTAAAATCATGATTCATCCTCCGATTCAAAATTAAAGAACTTAAAACTTCCAAATTTGAAAACCGATGCCGAAACCTATCAAACCACGTTGGTTGCCCCAAATTTTGCACACAAGTCATATTCAACCCTACAGACCTCTTCAATATCCGATATTGGAATTCGACTTCGATATCAGAATTTCCACTACCGGTCAAAATCTCTAAAATTTTGACTTTCGCCATTTCAAACGTAAATGAGCTACAGACCGCCAAAATACAATCCGAACACGCCCCTAAGTCCAAAATCACCTAACGGAGCTAACGGAACCGATGTAACTCCATTCTAGATTCGTCTTCACACAGTTCCGACTACGGTCCGAATCCTAAGGCTTAAACCTCCGTTTAGGGACTAATTGTCCCAAAACACTCCAATAACCAAAACAAAACCTCCCAGCAAGTCACAATAACACAAAAAAATATGGGGAAGGCAGTTAATAGGGGATCAGGGCTATAACTCTCAAAATGACCGGTCGGGTCGTTACATCCTCCCCCTCTTAAAACAATCGCTCGTCCTAGAATGAGTATAGAGACATACCTAAAGCTGTGAAAAGATGAGGATAACGACTGCGTATATCCTGCTCGGTCTCCCAAGTCACCTCCTTGACCGGCTGACCCCTCCACTGAACTTTTACTGAAGCAATGTTCTTTGACCTTAGCTTTCTAAGCTGCCTGTCCAAAATAGCCATTTGCTCCTCAACATAAGATAGATCCTTGTCCAACTGGACTGAGCTGAAATCCAATACACGAGTCGGATCACCGTGATACTTCCGGAGCATAGAAACTTGGATTACCGGATGAACTCCTGCTAGGCTGGAAGGTAAGGCAATCTCATAAGCAACCTCCCCAATATGCCGCAACACCTCAAAGGGACCAATATACCTTGGGCTCAGCTTGCCCTTCTTAACGAACCTCATAACGCCCTTCATAGGTGATTACCGGAGCAAGACCCGCTCTCCAACCATGAATGCTGCATCGTGAACCTTCTCGTCTGCATAACTCTTCTTTCTGGAATGGGCTGTGCGAAGTCGATCCTGAATCACCTTCACCTTATCCAGGGCATCCTGGACCAATTCTGTACCCAATAATCTGGCTTGGCCCGGATCGAACCAACCTATTGGGGACCGACACCCCCTACTATATAGAGCTGCATACGGTGCCATCTGGATGCTCGACTCATAACTGTTGTTCTTGGAAAACTCCGCAAGTGGCAAGAAATGATCCCATGACCCCCCAAACTCCAACACACACGCGCGGAGTATATCCTCTAATATCTGAATAGTGCGCTCGGACTGTCTGTCCGTCTAAGGGTGAAATGTTGTGCTTAGCGCCACTCGAGTACCCAACTCATGTTGTACGACCCTCCAGAACCGTGATGTAAACTGTGTAACCCAATCAGAGATGATAGATACCAGTACACCATGAAGCATGACGATCTCGCGGATATAGATTTAAGCCAGTTGCTCGAAAGAATATGTAGTCATCACATGAATGAAATGAGCTGACTTGATCAGCCTATCCACAATCACCCAAAATGCATCAAACCTTCACTGAGTCCATGGGAGTCCAACAACGAAATCCATAGTGATCCGCTCCCATTTCCACTCCAGAATCTCTAACTTCTGAAGCAACCCACCTGGCCATTGATGCTCATACTTTACCTAATGGGAATTTAGGCACCAAACCACATACTCCACTATTCCCTTCTTCATCCTCCTCCACTAGTAATGCTTCCTCAATTCATGATACATCTTCGCGGCACCCGGATGAATAGAGTATCGCGAGCTATGAGCCTCCTGAAGAATCAACTCACGTGAACCATCTACATTAGGAACACATAGCCCGCCCTGCATCCTCAATGTGCCATCATCCCAAATAGTGACCTCCTTAGCATCACTTCTATGGAACGTGTCCTTAAGGACAAGCAGATGGGGATTTCTCATACTAACGCTCCCTGATACGATCATAAAGAGAAGACCGAGAGACCACACAAGCCAATGCTCAACTCGGCTCAGAAATATCAAATCTCACAAACTGGCTGGCTAATGCCTGAACATCCAATCTAAGGGTGTCTCTACTGCTGGAAGATATGCTAAACTCCCCAAACTCTCTGCCCGACGACTCAAAGCATCGACCACCATATTGTCCTTCCCCTAGTGGTACAAAACGGTGATATCATAGTCCTTAAGTAGCTCCAACCACCTTTGTTGAAGCAAATTAAGATCCTTTTATTTGAACAGATGCTGCAAACTCCGATGATCGGTGTAAATCTCAAAAGGGACACCGTACAAATAGTGCCACCAAATCTTCAGGGCATGAACAATAGCTGCTAACTTAAGGTCGTGGACAAGATAGTTCTTCTCATGAACCTTCAGTTTTATGGACGCGTAGGCAATCACCCTACCGTCCTGCATCAACACCATGCCAAGACCAATTTGTGATGCATCATAATATACAGTGTAAGACCCTGAACCTGTAGGCAATACCAATATTGGGCTTGTAGTCAAAATCGTCTTGAGATTATGAAAGATCTCTTCACACTGTTTTTTCCACCTGAACGGAGCACTCTTCTGGGTCACCCTGGTCATAGGTGCTGCAATAGATGAGAATCCCTCTACAAAATGACGTTAATACCCTGCCAAACCAAGAAAACTACGGATCTCCGTAGCTGATGACGGTCTAGGCCAACTCTGCACCGCTTCCACCTTTTTTAGATCTACCTTGATCCCATCACTCGTTATTACATGACCCAAGAATGCCACTGAGTCTAGCCAAAACTCACACTTTGAAAGTTTTGCATACAACTCTTTTTCTCTCAAAGTTTGAAGCACAGTCCTCAGGTGCTGCTCATGATCCTCCTGAGTCCGGATGTACACCAGAATGTCGTCAATAAACACAATGACGAAAGATTTAAGATAAGGCCGGAATGCACTGTGCATCAAATGCATAAAAGCTGCTGGGGCATTGGTCAGTCCAAAAGACATGACAAGAAACTCATAGTGACCATATCGGGTCCTGAAAGCAGTCTTCGGGATATCTGGCTCCCGAATATTCAACTGATGATAGCCTGAACGTAAGTAAATCTTGGAAAACACCCTTGCACCCTGTAACTGATCAAATAAGTCATCAATACGAGGAAATGGATGCATGTTCTTCACTGTAACCTTGTTCAGCTGACGGTAATCAATACACATACACATAGAACCATCTTTTTTCTTCACAAACAAGACCGGAGCACCCCCAAGGTGACACATTGGGCCGAATGAAGACCTTATCAAGAAACTCCTGAAACTGCTCCTTCAACTCCTTCAACTCAGGAGGAGCCATACGGTATGGAGGAATAGAGATAGGATGAGTACCCGGCAAAAAATCAATGCCGAAATCAATATCTCTATCGGACGGCATGCGCGGAAGATCAGCCAGAAACACATATGAGAAGTCCCTCACTATTGGAACTGACTCAACTGTACGGGTATCAATATTTAAATCTCTCACATAAGCTAAATATGGTTCACGCCACTTCTCAACCATTCGTTGAGCCTTAAGAAATGAAATAAGTGTGCGGGGAGTATACTCTAAGGTACCCCTCCACCTCCCCCTCTAAGGTGGCCTCAACCTCCCCAACCTCCACCTCAAGCTGGATGAGCAGGTGGGGTGGTAGCTAGTGCTGGAAACATAGCCTGAGGACCTGGTAGAGCACGTGGTGGCTGAGAAGTTTATGGAGGTGAACCCCTCCTAAGTCTACGGAAATACCTCACCATATGGTGGGTGTCTCCATACTCAAAACAACCCCTCGGAGGGCGTGGCTGCTGTGAATGACTCGGGCCAGGTTTGCTAGACTGGCCGCTAATAGCGCCCCGAGCAGGAGGCACACTAGATATTGATGGTGCATAATAAGGCTCCTGGGGCCTAGAAGGAGCTGGGACACCACTGGTGGCTGGAAGATCTGAATGAACGGAGTGACTCACATAACCCCTACTATGGTGAGCTGCTGGGGAACGAGCTCCAGAATAAGAACCAATCCCTCGAGACCTCTTGGCCTCTCTCTCCTCTCTGTCCCGGGGAAATCATGTCCTCCAATCTCCTGGAAATACTCACAACCTGTTGATAAAAGATATCCATCTCCAAATCCCTGGCCATACTGATATTGATGTTGGGGTGGAGTCCCTCAATAAAGCGGCGATCTCTCTCCCGAACTGTAGCAACCAAGGCCGGTGCATGTCGGGCCAAATCACTGAAACAGACTGCATACTCCGACACAATCATAGAACCCTGGCGCAACTGCTAAACTCCACACGCCATGCATCCATAGGCTCTGAGGGATATACTCTCTCAAAAATATGTCCAAGAACTTAGTCCATGTAAGTGAGGTTGCCTCGTCTGGACTACTCATCTCATAAGCATGCCACCGCTGATAGGCTGCTCCTCTAACCTGGAAAGTGGTAAAAAGAACCCCACTCATCTCAACTACGCCCATATTACGGAGAATACGTTGACACTACTCCAAAAAACCCTAAGCATCATCTGTAGACAATCCGCTGAAGGTAGGTGGGTGGTATTTCTTGTACCTCTCAAGTCTGAGCTACTCCACCTCAGAAGCAGCTGTCCTGGTCTCATGCTGAATCGGAGCTGCCGACTATATGGGAATGAACTCTGGGGCCTGATCAACCTGTACCCTCTGCTCAGGAGTACGGTTGCGGGAGTCTGTGCCCCTTCTCGGGCCTGTGATGTGGAGTGAGCTAGTGGAATAAATCCAGCCTGAGATAAGGTGTTGAACATGCTCATGAACTGGGCTAGAGCAGCAATAGGAACCTCCGGTGCCTGCTCTCCAACTGGAGTTGCTAAGGGCTCCTCTGTCGCAGCTCGCGCGGGTGTTCTGGCTGCACCCCATGGTCGTCCTCTACCCCGGCCTCGGCCCCTGGCTTCTGGCGGCTTTAGCAGGGGGCGCGGGTGCCTGGTGGTCAGATCTCCCGGTACGGATCCTCACCATCTGTGAGAAAGAATATAATAGAGAATTTTAGAATTTGATGCCAATAACTTGCAGGTCAAGGAATCAAAAGAAGTATGATTGTTCCTAACAATTCCATATCCTCTCAAAGATAAGTACAGACGTCTCCGCACCGATCCACGAGACTCTATTAAACCGGAATGTGACTCATGACACCTATGAACCTAGAGCTCTGATACCAACTTGTCACGACCCAAATTCTCCCTCCGTGAATTTTTCGTGACGGCACTTAGTCTCTACGACTAGGTAAGCCTAACACTTTACGGAAACGAAATGAAAAAAAACATAAAAATTAACAACTAACAGCCGCAGATATTTAAAATAAGCAATTGAGATGCCGCTCGGCATATACAATGATCAACTCCCAAAATATACATAACACTCCCAAGACCCGGAATACCGTAAGTCACAAGCTTCTACGAAGTTCTAACTAATCTATACATCAGTGTCTATAGAAATAAGAGAAGAATCAACATAGGGGGATATAGGGGAGACTCCGAGGATCTGCGGGCACGGACAGATGTACCTTGAAGTCTCCGGAACAGCAGCAATTGCAACTAAGAACGAGGCTGGTAGAAGGAACATGGATCTGCACACGAAAAACATGTGCAGGAAAGGGCGTGAGTACACCACAACCGTACCTAGTAAGTGTCAAGCCTAACATCGGTCGAGTAGTGACGAGGTCAGGTCAGGGCCTTACTAGTATATATATACTAAAAACAAGGCAGAATGAAATATCGCAATAAAATAAAGACCAAAATTTAACGATAATGAAATCGTAGAAAGGTAACAGCTCAATACACAAAAATAGCAACAGGGGATCTCCCGAGATACTGTCTCGTAGTCCCAAATGTAAATGTGTAGGGGGGATCTCCCGGAATACCGTTCCGTAGTCCCAAAGTGAATATGCAAGACATGGGGATCTCCCGAAATACCGTCCTGTAGTCCAAAATTAAATGTGCAGGGGGATCTCCTGGAATACCGTTCCGTAGTCCCAAAGTAAATATGTAGGGGGATCCCCTGGAATACCATTCCGTAGTCCCAAAAGTAAATACACAACTCAAAAAATAGAATTTAATAGCTACAACACGAAATCCAACAAATTTACGCTAAGTACAAGTCAAGGAAAAGCAGGAAATTCATTAAACATGTTGCACCGAGTTCAAATAAACAATTAAGGCAAGTAGACATGCTATTCTAATCTAACAGGATACTACACATGCTAATGTGACTCAAATAAGAAGGAAAATAGGTCGTTACTTAGCAGAAATCGAGTTTTTACAACAATAAGCCTGTGTACTTACACGACGCTCACATATCAAAACAGTACCAAATCCTAAGGGGAGTTCCCACACACAAGGTTAGGCAAGCCAGTTACCTCGAACCAAGCTCAATCAATCTGTAACAATGCTCTTTCCACGAATATCCGACTCCCAATGGCCCAAATCTAGCCAAAATCAATTACATATCATAAATATAACTACAAGGAACTAATCTAGCTAATGAAATCAAAGCTAAAGCAAGAAATTGGAAAATCGCTCTAAAAATCCTTCCTGGGCCCGCGTCTTGGAATTGGGTAAAAGTCACAAAATATGAACAACCATTCACTCATACCAAAATTATCCAAATCCGATATCAAAATCCCAATCAAATCTCAAAAACATAGTTGAAGAACTCCCACCCTTTTTCCCCAAATTTCTCATCCAATTTCCTTAATTTAATGAAGAAACCAATTATAGATTAATGGAATACAACTAAAAACGAGTTAGGAATCATTACCCTAAAGTTCTCTCTGAAAATCCTTGAATTATCGCCTAATTCCGAGCTCTCAAGTCCAAATGGTGAAGAATGACATAAGCCCTCGATTTGGCCCTTTTTATATGAGAGATCTCGCTTTTGTGAGGGGTCCACCGCATCTGCGGTCCCGCACCTCCGGAAAGACAAGTGTGCACCTGCGGATCCATGTCCGCTTCTGCGGTCCATCACCGCTCCTGCGATCACTCTATTGCATCTGCGGGCATCGCAAATGCGGAATTCACCTCGCACCTGAGACCCCTGACACTCCTCCACTTTTCCACTTCTACGCTTCATTCTCCGCATGTGCGATCCCGCATCTGCGGTCTCCCTACCGCAGGTGCGAAAACACCAGATGCCTGAAGACTTCAGCAACAACACAAATCTATTTTTTGATCCATTAAGCACCCGAAACACACCCGAGGCACCCGAGACCTCAACCAAACATATCAACCAATCCTAAAAAACCATACAAACTTATTCGAGCTCTCAAACCACCATAAACTACGCTATAATCACGAATCATCCTCCGATTCAAACTTAAAGAACTTGAAACTTCCAAATTCGACAACCGATACCGAAACCTATCAAACTACTTTCGATTGACCCCAAATTTTTCACACAGGTCATATTCAACTTAACGGACATACTCCAACTTTTGAAAATGGAATCCGATCCCGATATCAAAATTTCCACTATCGGTCAAAATCCCTAAGCTTTCGACTTTCGCCATTTCAAGCCTAAATGAGCTGCAGACCTCCAAAACAAAATCCGAACATGCCCCTAAGTACAAAATCACTTAACGGAGCTAACAGAATCGACAGAACTCCATTCCTGAGTCTTCTTCACACAGTTCCAACTATGGTCCAAATCTTAAGGCTTAAACCTCCGTTTAGGTACTAAGTGTCCCAAAACACTCCAAAAACCAAAATGAAACCTTCCGGCAAGTTACAAAAGCAGAAAAATACGGGGAGAGCAGTTAATTGAGGATCGGAACTATAACTTTCAAAACGACCAGTCAGGTCGTTACGTGAAACTAATGAATTTCCAACTTGTAAAACAAATGTCAAAATATATCAAATCAATTCTGATTGACCTCAAATTTTGCACACAAGTCATAAATGTCATAGCATACCTATTCCAACCTTGGAAAATAAAATCCGACCCCGACTCTTAATATTCTAATCCTTCAACTTTCCAACTTTCGCCAAAAAGCATCAAACCAATCTACGGACCTCCAAATCAACATCCGGGCATACTACTAAGTCCAAAATCACCATACAAAGCTATATGAACCATCAAAACTCCATTCCGAAGTTATTTACACAAAAGTCAAACTTCACTCAACTCTTTCAACTTAACCTTCCAACCTTGGGACTAAGTGTCACAATTCACTCCGAATCATCCCCAAAACTAATCACCCTTGAAACTCATATAACCACTAGTTAACATAGAATAAGCTATAAATAGGGGAATGAGGCTAAAATATGACGATTGAGTTGCTGATGAGAGAAAAAGGGTAAAAATAGAGGTAAAACAGAGTGGAGCTTTTACCTTGGCACAAAAATGGTGAAGAAAATCGATCGTTGGAGACCATAATACCATCAATCAAAGCCTATGTCCAGAGGTCACAACGTTTGAACTTTGGACCAAGAATTGTGATGATGCAGTCAAGATTCACAATTTGCATGTGTTGATTATAACAAACAGGAGATAAAAGTGATTATATTCTCATTTGAGTCCTTATGTGTAGGGTTTCGAGGGTCGGGATTCAAATTGTGGTGAGGAAAAGGAAAAAACTCAAGGGGATTCTCCGTTGGAAGAGACAGGATGAATGTTTTTGGTTGATTTGAATGACCTTGCACGATTTTGTGCAAGGATCGGGGGCTGATGGGCTTGACGGAGATGAGAGAAAAGAGAGGAAAAAGGGAAGGAGGGGAAGCTGGTTTTGGACGAAAATGATTCGGGCATGGTTAGTCTCTTAGCTTAAAACAAGAGACAGGAAGGTAGCCGTTAGATCATTTTGATCAATGGCTCCGAATTTTCAGAGATTAAAAATGAATAATTTTTTAATACAGATAAGTGAGGGTCTTAGGATCATCTGTATCTAACGGTTGAGATAAAACATAGGGTATTTTAAAAATAAAGGAAAAATCGGTATTGGTTGTGGACCGTTGATGATTTGAATCAATAGTCCAGATGCGTTATGCTTTTTTCTGTAAATGTTTGGGAAGGGTGACATGGCGTGTGATGATTGGTTGAAAAGAGGGTGGCATGTTGCCAAATAGGATGGTGATGGGGCTACCAAACCGGGTCAAAAGTATTGGGCATGTGCTTTTGGACTAAGTTTGTGGATATTAGGCTAGGATTTAATTCAAACCATGGCCATTTGAGATAAAATTATTCATTGCAACTGTAGCCTTTTTAAAGTTTTAACCCCCTTTGTAATTAAGTTAATTAGACTTAATTAATCCCAATGAAATATAATAAAATATGATTATCTTACGTATTATTATTTATTTACTGTAATTAGTGTTGGGTTGTTAAACATAATAATACTTCGTACATTAAATTATGAAAACTAATTATTTAGTTAATTAAAGTAATATAATTATAATCTTAAGACTAAATTATTAAAATAATTATAATAATTTCTTATAAAACTATGAAAGTGAGTTTTAATTAATTAAAGCAGTAGAGATAATATAATTATAAACATTTAAGACTAAATTACTATCAATTATAGAATTAATATTATTAAATATTATTATGACTATACTTACTATATTACTTATATTTTGAGAAAATAGGTATTACTAATTTTGAAAAAATTTCATTATATTTATTGCTCATCAATAAGTGTAAAAATATTCAATTTAAAAGGGAGGGTCAAAATTGATCGTCAACATAATGTTATCACATGCTTACTCTTTGTTGCCATTTATTGCTTATGCTTTCCGTTGTTAGCACTATATTGATATTCTGTGCAGGTTATATGTCTAGTGAGTATCTTGACTCGAACCTCGTCACTACTCCACAGAGGTTAGTCTTGATACTTACTGAGTATCATTTTTGGTGTATTCATACTACGTTTTTACATATTTTTTGCAGATCCAGATACATCAGATCGAGCTGGTTGTTAGCGAGCTAATCTCAAGTTGTTGCGGAGACTTCAAGGTATACATGCATGTTCGCTAGCAGGCCCCAGAGTCCCCTTCTATTGATCTTTTCCTATTGTTTACTTTATTTTCAAATAGTATTGTATTTAGAGATTTATCTGTACTCTCAGTATGGAATATTTCAGATGTTATTTAACTGTTAAGATGATTATTTTTACTGTTTTCATCATGTGTTACACTTACCTAGTTTTAGATATTTGGTGCCAACACGATTCTTTAGGAGGGATTTTGGGGTCGTGACAACTGCTCTACCACCTCACGCAGTGGGAATCATATAATGATGCAGAATCTACTAAAAAATTAACAATTTACTTATATTTTAGATAAATAATTTGATACTAAAGAAACCAAAAAAAAAAAAAAAAAACAATAGCGTATTTGATACCTCCTAAGCTCTCCCTCAACTTTGAATGGTCGGCAACGAATCGCTCAATTTTAGATGTGTGCCATCTCAGCATCATCGGGATAGGCAAAAGAATATCCCTTGACTTGATAACATTCTTTTTAAATGCAAAAAATGCTTCATATGCACAGGCCTGTAATATATTAATCACATATATAATTAGCAAAATAATAAATAATTAACATGTTTATTATAATCGACTGTGTAGTGATTGATAGTACTTACCATGAATGCCTAGGGGAAGTCATTAAGAGCATAACTGATATTATTGTTCTCGACATGTAGTTTATATTGGTTGATCATATCTATCTTGTTCTTCAAATAGTCAAGAGTCAGGTCAACATATTTCTTATCCCATGGATATAACCTGAAATATTTTAATAAGGAATCCATCTTAAGCCATTTCATCTTTACAACCTTGGACTGGTCTTTTTCCATAAGGATGGTATGTAGAAATCACACCAAGTAACACTTCAATTTTCAGCAGAACTAAACCTATTGCCTTTCACCAATAATATTAATCTGTCTCATGTAACCTTCTTATTCTTGCTGCCTCTAATTATTTGTCAAAAATCTTCACATTTCTTCAAGATCTTGTTCAATTTTGTATTGTTGGGATAAGAGCTGCAATTTAATGTGTTATCAATATAAACTCGTTAATACCACATTACTGTCACGACCCAAAATCCTGCACGGGTCGTGATGACGCCCAACACCGGAGTCAGGCAAGCCAACAGTTGTCTACCAGTTAGATTATCCTTATTAACAAACCAATCCCAGATATTTCCCCAAGGTTTTAAGCTTAGATTATTTAAATAAAAGAAGAAAAATTTACCAATTTAAATATATACAGCCAAAATGATCGTGATCCAATATATATATACAGTCCTAAAATAAGAGTCTACTGCGTGTGTGCCAGGAACTAGTGTCACAAGTCAACAGGCGAGCTAGTAGAATATACAAAATATGATACAAATGTACTGTTGTCTGAGAGAAATAGACAGAAATAAACAAAAGATAACTCCACAGCACAGCTGAGACCGTGGAGTCCGGCCCAGAATATAAGTCAAGCTCTGGTCGGATAACCAGAAACACCAGCCTCAGAACCTGTACAATATAAGTACAAAAGTGCAACATGAGTACATAAATATATATGTACCCAGTGAGTATCCCGCCTAACCTAGAAGAGGTAGTGACGAGAGGTCGACATGACACTCACTAAGGCCCGACAGTAATAATGTAAAACAGGATATACGGAATGCAGTAGACATGTGAGACAGTAAGCAGCTAATACCTATCAAATATAGAAAACCAGGAAACAACTGAAAATAAGCAACAATGTATACTTTCCATTTTCCCCCAAATATCTGTCAAGTCAATATCAATGGAAAACAGTACCCAATAGCCCAATCGCACAAAAGGGTAAGACAACCGGTCGGAGTCATAAGGAAATTTCTAGACACTGAATGGATGTAAAGCTTCCCCCGCTAGCGAATCATCCGTGCGACTCGGGGATACATTTATATAGAATTACCATAAAGTTTCCCTCGATCGCGAATCATACCTACGACTCGAGTGCTGACACACTTATGAATAATTAACATAAAGCTTCCCTCGATCGCGAATCATAACTGCGACTCGAGTGCTGACTCTTATATATGATAACATAAAGCTTCCCTCGATCGCGAATCATACCTGCGACTCGAGTGCTGACTCTTATATATA
>ML313409.1:0-13832 GCA_005239505.1 Nicotiana paniculata
AGGGCAGGCCTGGCGTTAGGGCCCTAACGCCCCCCTAACACCAGGGGGTACCAGGCCTTATGGCGCAAACTCCCCCCTAACGCCAGGGGGTGCCAGGATTTAGGGGGCAAACGCCCGGCTATCGCCCGGGCGTCTCCTTTTACGTATTGTCGACGTATTTGCATCCCTTTAGCTCCGTTTCCATCTCCAATTCACCTACACATAAAATAAACTCCATTAAGCACATAACAAGTGTATTTTTATCNCTAGCAGAAGTGGGGGAGATCAGAGTGCAACCAAATCTAAGGCTCCTTCCTCAGGTAGCAATAGTGCTGCGTCAAACAACAATGATCGGGGGTAAAATCACCACTCATCAACACCCCTAACTTAAAGTTTTTGCTTGTCCTCAAGCAAATCAAAACCAACAATTCAATGAGGTCTACTATTTAAATCACAAGTAGTATTGCTATCATTTACAAATCACATTCTCCAATTAAGCACCATACTTATAGATTTGGTTGGTACTAAAAATTAGGCTCAAGTATGTGCATCTTACCCAAATAACCCCCTCATTTAAAAACAACTTCAAGAAATTCAAAGGATTTTCAAACTAATTAAGTGACAAGAACAAGCCTCAAGAAGTGACTCAAAAGCACTAGTCCACTACATATGCTCAATTTACTCATTTTCGGATATATCAATGTCACTAATCCATCCTAATTCATGTGCCCTTACAAGAAGGAAAGTCCCAAAATCACCATATTTACAATAACAACACAAGGGACAAATTCACAAAGACACTCACTCTCACAAAGAATTGCAAGTGTTACAACGTATCATGCCATAAGATTGCCCTTATTTTAATTCGCCGCCTATTCAAGAACATTCGGCTGGAGATCCCATAAAGACTTTTTAAGCTTGTAATGTAGATTTAGGGAAGAGTCAGATAAGCATTTGGGATACAAGTGACTACACCCTCCTTGAACACTACTCACATTTGTCTTTCTTTTTGCATGTTGTTCCTTTTCAAACCACATAGCCTTCATTGGCAACTAGTTTACCTCTCTAATTTTCTTCAAGGCTCCATATTTATATACATACATACATATATCTTTTTATTTTTATTTTTTATATTTTCTTTTGGAGCTTGAGTAATTTCATATGAACACTTTGAGGTATATGTTCCTACACTCAATGTACAGCCGTACCACTTTCCAACTTGATGCCAACACCCCCAACTTAGGTTTTTAGCCTCACTCTCAATATTCAAGGAGGGACTGGTTCAAAAGAGAGAATTATTTCACAAAAAAGGTAAAGGTTTGTAATAAGGTAGCCAAAGAAAAGGTTAAAGGCTCAAATAGGGTAAACTTGTGATAATATTTATGCAATGGTACAAAGAATGCCTAAAGTCATCCCTCCAACCAAACATAACTAAAATTAGCATTGAAAAACCAAACGAGCAAGTTCTAGATGATAGAATTCAACACAAGAATTATTTATACAAACACTAACACACATGGCACATGAACTAATCAAGACGGATCAATTTCACTCCTTAATAGGAGCATCTAGAGCAATATCATGCCAACTAGTGGGCAAAGAGTCACCAAAAGAGCCAAAAAGTTATCACAAACATTATTCTTCTCCATGCAACTTACTTTTTTCAATTTAAAACCAAAATTCGGAGAGGTATTCTTAATTCACATTTCACATGCAAGAGACTAATTTTGTTAGTACCAAATAATCCAAAAGTATCCACCTAGCAAAACAAGACTAATTCCCTTAAGAAAGTTGTCACGCCATCCATCATAGGAAAAAGTCAGCCGGTTCAACACAAAAAATATTCCTTGGGAAAGAACCGTAGCATAAAGAAAACCCAAAAGAATACTACTAAAGAAATAAAAATAAAAGAAAAAAATTACTAAAGAGAATAATAATATAAAAGCAACTAATACTAAAGAAGAAAAACTAACATAAACTAAAAACTATTAAAGAAAGAAAAATAAAATAGTGTAACAACAATGACTAATATGCAAATGTACACTTAATCACAACCACGCTCGGCAAGAGCACATGATAATCAATAACAAAACAAGCCTAACAAGGGCACACAATATCCATACCACCAAAGAAACCCGGCAAGGTCACATACATAGAATCATAGTATGAATACAGTATACTCCCTAAAGCCACCCCCAACTAAAAATATTGCAGTGTCCTCACTACACAATATCAAAAGTGAATAAAAGTAGTTTGAAGGTCTCCCTGAGTTCTGCATCATACTAGTAGACTGCAGGAGAAAGGGCTAATCACTGCTGCCAAGAACTCTCACCGTCATCATCCTCATCATCAGCATCCGAAATGAAAGAGTACTCCTCATTATCCTCAGCATCAACCGGTATCTTCCTATTCGGCTGCCCCCACTTGAAGATGGCTTTGATGTCTCTCCACATTTTGATCATAAATTTGCCCTTCTTTGTGTTTCTCTCTTTTTCCTTATCAAAGTCTGACTGAAGATCTGCATGTACCTTAGCCAAGTTGCTATAGGCGGTCTCGAGTTTGCCCACAGATGCTGCTATCTTATCTTGAGATTCTGCCTACTTTTTCTGCACATCTAAGTAGGTCTTCATGTCATCCCTGCTGGAGTACTCGACAAAGGCTGGGAGTGTGAGGGCCCACTAGGGAGCTTTAACACTAAGTCACGAATGGATGCAAGCTGGGAGTTTAGCACCCCAAATAGTCCCTTAGGCACATCTGTCCGGCAACAGTAGTGGTGACCTTCCTCTTCTTGCTCTTCACTGCACTACTCTCGCCCAATACTCTCAATGGGTGGAAGGGTTTGTCGGCGGGTAGCCAACGATCGGTGCTACGCACCTCAACCTATGCCTGGATGCACAACTCTGTAATCAGTGAAGGAAACATCAACCCTGCGCTGTCATCGAGCAGATACTCCCTCAGCTCCCTCAAGATATAGTAGCCGACATTAACGGGAATTCCATCAAGAAGGCATGTAATGATCATGGCTCTAGTGTATGATACATCCGAGACATTCCCACATGGTGATACCCTGTTGCAGAGAATGTAGAGCCATATTTTAGCTTCGACTGTGAAGTCGATCGACTTCAAGCCCTTTTATTGTTGGCACATTTTGCTCTGATACTTGCAGGATAAAGTTTAGACACAAGCCATTCTGCGTTGTTGCAATTATCTTTTTCTAGTACTGGCTCGAGTGGATGGTTAGGAATCCCGAGTACGTCATTAATCTGCTCAGACCCAAATCTCATTGTTTTGCCTCTAATGGTGAGTTGTGGGTCGGCGAAGTTTGTATACTTAAGGTTTGCGTAAAACTCGCGAACCCACTACTCATTGACCTTGCATTGGAGTCGGACTGAAGCATGACCATCCGGAGGATTGTAAACGGCCATAGAAATCTGGGAGCAGCTCAACCAATTTATCCTCGGCGATCCCTTTCTCGAGCACTATCTTCTTTGTGATAAGATTGTCATAATATCGGCGATGACAATCAGCAGACATGAAGCGTGAGTTATCAAATTGTTCCTCAGCTTTCTCCTCAATTTCATGACTGTGTGGAGCATTTTTATGTTCGGGTCCATTTTAGCTCGACGTACCTTCAAAAAATCAAAACAAAGTTACTTGGGCAGTATAATCATGTTAAGCAATTTAAAACACTGCAATTAGACCAAAACATCAAGTTGAACGGGCCCAGGAAGCTCTAGTTGCAAAGCTACTGGAATTGCACATTTTTCCAGTTTTCGCACCTGCGGAAGAACAACCGCAGGTGCGGTCCCACTTATGTGATATTTCCACCGCTTCTGCGGTTTTTCCCATTCTACCAAAAGTCGCACCTGCAGAACAATCAACGTAGGTGCGAGGCCGCATCTGCGGCATTTTTATCGCATCTGCAGAGTTCATCAAAGGGTTCAAATGTCCAAACTTTTTTGACTCTTTTCACTTGTGGCATGACTTTTAGCACCTAATTTGTACTCAAGACTTCCAAATTAGTGTACTACATGAACTTATGACTTTATTAAGATTGATTTTTAGGTACTTAGCACAAAATTTTCTTTTGGACAATCTGTCGAACACTTTGCAAGCAGTGTAAAATTGATTCTTCTTCACACAAATTGGGTACTCAAATTTCCCAAAATTTTGTTTCATTAGTAGCAGCACACACACAGACACTCTCAACCATTTTCCCTCACTCCTAAAACTAACAGTGATTAAGAAGAAAATGAAAAGAATAATTTGAAAACGGGACTAAAGATTAGATGAGATGAAGAAGGAGAAAAATAAAAGAGAAGTAGAAGAGAAGAGTAGATGAGAGATACATGTGTTGTCTTGTGTGAGAGAACTAGAAATCAAGAGCAAAGGAGGATTTGAATTTGTGAGAGATGAGGGAGTTTGGGTTTTGGGGGAAAACGATCAGACAATACCTGATGAAATGAGGGCTTAACTCATTAAACTTGCCCGATTTTTCGCACTTGCGGATAATACACACTTCTGCGCCTGCGCTTCTGCGAGAATAAAAATGCACATGCGGATTTTTCGCTTCTGCGCCTCGAGACACGCTTCTGCGCTGCCGCATCTGCGAGTAAAGTTCCGCAGATGCGGTTACACCAGATGACTGTGCTCATATTTTTGCAGCCACTGTTTTGTGCATTCCAAATTCTCAAACTCCTCAATTCAGCTCCAAAAAATCTGAAACTTGGCAGATTAGTCAAAAATAACACACTAAGTTATTCTAAAAAAAATTTCAAAAACGATTAAAAATTTTGAGAACAATGGGTTGCCTCCCACCAAGCGCCTTATTTAACGTCGTGGCACGATGCGGATAAATTTTACCACTTTTCTTGCCACTTGGACGATATGAACTGGGCACCTTGCTTGGAATCAAGCTTGTGACCACGAGCGGTGGGGGTGGTAAATAGATGATCAAGCCAAGCATTGATTTCTTCATTTTGCACTTCTTGGCTTGCACGCGAGGAATGTCATTTTGCCTTCTTGCTCTTTCAAATTTTAAAATTTATGGCCTTTGTATTTCTTCCTCGCAATCCCTCATTGATTTGTGTAGTTCAATTCCCATATCGCCACACAAGTCCAATGTTGAAAAGTGCTTGGAATGTAACATCAACCCTCCAAATTGTAATTCTTCCCGGATTTTGAAATCCTCTATTTCCCCCAGACTGGAGTCAATCTCAACCAAAATTTCATTCACATCGGTTGACTTTAATTCCATATTTGTCTTGGCACCACTAATACTCATGGAGTCGGTTGGCGGATGTTCAATTATTGATTCCTCGAAATAAATCTCACTCTCTTCCTCGGAATTGGACTCTTCTTGACTCCCTTCCACACTTTCAAATTGATAGGCATAATGAGCCTCAATCAATGATTTAATTTGATCCTCCAAAGTGCGGATATGATCATCATTTTTAGTCAGCCTTGTTTCAAGTCCTCGAGTGCAAAGTTGTAATTCTCCTCATTTTCAAGAATGATCTCCAACATGAGCATCATCTCATTTTGAGAATTTGAGAGTTCTTCTTGGTTTGGTTCGAGTGCCAAGGAAGGATTTTCGGCTTCCACATCTAATGAAAATTCTTGGCTATCATTCACTTCCGAGGCTTTTTGGACCTCTAAAGCTTCAAGCATTTCTTCCATTTGTGAGTGCAACCTTTCAAGCGCCAAGTCATTTTGGAGACTATTCTCCTAAAGCTCCTCCAAGGCATTTTGCTCTTTGTTTCCTCCTTCAAGTAGGCATTCTAACATGAGCTTGAACTCTCCATTTTGACCATGCTCAATTTCTTCCACTTTCTCATCCTAAAATTTTCATCACAAAAAGTACAATCATCATAGGGGGGGCTTGGGGAAGGGGCGTACAAATAAGCACAATCATACCAATGATCATTTTGACAACCACACTTATCACAAATACTCCACTCATGGGTTTGAGATTGTGCACACAATCCACTCCCGGAAGAATTTAAATAATTTTACCACGAGTGTGGTCCTCCACAATAAGGACAAGGGTCATCAAAGTATGAACAACTACCATCCGACCAATTTTCATTATATGATGCCATATTTTTTTTATCAAAAAACTAAGAAAATAAAAAAAATGAACAAACAAGAAAAATAGACCAAGGTATGAAAGATAATTACAAAAATATTAACAAGTTTGGACCAAAGCACTTACGCTTACTTCTCAATCAACCTAAATTACGCTAAATTGTTCCCCGGCAACGGCGCCAATTTTGATGATGTCCAAATCCACTACTAAAAAGTAAATGGACACGGTCGCATGAAATATAAATTACCCAACTATGAGTCGAGGTCGAATCCCACATAGAACAGTATGTAGGCGATTAGAAATGTAAGAGAATTATCACTTGTTATGCAATGCCAAACACTTAGAATTTGGTCGTGAAAATTTTTATACCTAAATGCGAAAATATAAAATAACCTAGAAAGCAAGTAAAATGATCAATTCCTACAAGTATGGATGCATCGGAAATTACACTCAAGTAACGATCCAATGTGTTTCACGATTTTACAAATATGAGCGAGTTTATGTTAATTAGCCACGTATAACAATTCTAAATTAGCTTCTTCTGAAGACTAACAAAACTTCCTAATTGAATTATCCCTAAGACAATTAAGAGATTAACCATACCCGGATATGGCTACAAGTAGTTCAATCCTATCCCTAGGTAGAATCTATAAAATGAGGGTTAAAACCTAAAGTTCCTGTTAATTAATCTTTTCCAACCCCAAATTATCTTTTCCAAAATCAATTCAAAGTTAATGGGCGAGTCCTAGGGTTAGATAATCCCTTTGGAAACATTAAAGAACAAGAATAATTAAAAAATAATAACTCACTTCATAAATAAATAAAAATCGTCCAATACATAAGCACAACAAGGTATTTAATCGACATTTTAAATATGAATATTCCCATAAACAAGATTCAAGTGTTGGAAAAAATACTACACACTTAGATATACAATATAAAGCAAGGAAATGAAAAAATGAGCATAAAGGAGTAAGAAATTCTCAACCAAAAGCTTCAAATCTTCAAGACCCAAGTGTGTGTGCAAGAATCCTAGCTTCCAAAGCTTGTTCTCTCTAGTGTATGGACTGAAAAATTAGCCAAAGATCTGTCTAAGATGTAAAAGTTATCAAAAATATCTGCTAGGTCGTGTATTTATGGGTTTGGAATTGAGAAAATGTGAATTGTCATTTCTGCCCAAAACTGATGCCCGTTTACCGCACCTGCGGAAAGATCCTCGCATGTGCGGCTCCGCAGATGTGGATCGCCCATCGCAGATGCGAAAAATGAAGGGAATCACTGGATCCACATATACAGTATTGAAAGCGCAGATGCGCAACCGCAGAAGCGGGTCTTGAATCGAAAATGTGATACTAGGTCAAGCTGCTCAACTCCGCAGATGCGGACTCTCTCCTCGCAGGTGCGGGATCGCTTCTGCGCACAATATTCCGCAGATGCGGAATCCCTGGAGACTTTTGCATTCTTTCAACCATTTTTTGCTCAATTTCACTTCAATTGAATTCAAATCACTTCATGGCATCATTTACCTGAAAATCTAACAATACACACCATAATGACCTCATATTATTATTAAAGGACGCAAAATATAAAGAAAAGAGACTAAAATGAGTCGTAAAATCACCACTCATCAAGGGAGAAAGCCCCTTTCAGGATGTCATCATTGCGGCGGGCCACATTGGAATAATGAATGCCCACGTGCACAGATGAACGCCCATCAAGCTTTTGATGATGGGATGGATGACGAAGCAGATGATGTGGAGCAGACCTAACCGGTAGGTGCCTTCAATGCAATTGTTGGCTCTATTGCTGAGGCATTAGCAGGAACCGGTACTAGTATCCGTAAGAAGAAGGACCCTGCCCAATCACCAAGAAAGGGAAAAAGAAGGCGGGTGAGAGGACTCTTCTTAAACAAGAGAGGACCTTGTTCGTTGAACTGAAGGTAAATGGCAAGCCCATTCAGGCGATGATAGACACGGGTGCTACCCACAACTACTTGGCCTCAACTCAGGTGGAGCACCTTGGTATAGTTGTAGGAAAGGACAGAGGTCATGTCAAAGCTATCAACTTACCTCCTCAGCTAGTGGGTGGAATAGCCAACGAAGTACCAGTGAAGCTGGGTCCTTATGATGGAAAATTCAACTTGCGCGTAGTAATCATAGATGACTTCGAGTTGATACTTGGTTTAGAATTCTTGAGGCAAACCAACACCATGCCTGTACCATATGCAGACATGTTTCTGATGATGGTATCAAGCGGGGCTAAGCCATGCATTATCCCGTGCATGCCCATGAAGATGGCCGCTGAGAATGTCTCGGCCTTGCAGTTAAAGAAGGGAGTCAAATGAGATGAACCTATGTTCCTGGATACCCTATGCACTGAAGATGTAGAACGCTCCTCGGGACCCATTCCTACACTCGTAAAGGAGCTACTACTAGAGTTTGAAGATGTCATGCCACAGGATATGTCAAAACGACTCCCGCCTAGGCGCACGGTGGACCATGAGATTGAGTTGCTGCCGAGTGAGAAGCCACCCGCTCGGGCACCTTATAGAATGTCACAAACTGAACTCACAGAGCTTTGGAGACAGTTGACAGAGATGCTAGACACAAGGATCATTGTGCCCTCCAATACCCTATATGGGTCCCCTGTGCTATTCCAAAAGAAACATGTTGGTAGTCTACGACTCTGTGTGGATTATCGGGCTCTAAACAAAATCTCTATGAAGAAGAAGAATCATATTCCGCTCATGGAAGACTTGTTTGATAGATTGGGAGTGCGACGGTGTTTACGAAAATTAACCCGAAGACAGGGTATTGGCAAGTTAGGATTGCTGAGGGTGATGAACACAAGACGACCTGTGTGACATGATATAGGTCGTTCGACTTCCTGGTTATGTTGTTCGACTTGACTAACACTCCATCCCCATTTTGCACCCTGATGAACCTAGTCTTCTAAGAGTACATTGACGAATTCGTGGTGGTCTATTTCGATGACATTGTGGTTTATAGCCAAACACTGGAAGAACACTTGGAGCACTTGCGGAAGGTCCTAGACCGGTTGCGGGAGCACGAATTATGAGAAGTTATCCAAGTGCTCCTTTGCTCAAAAATAGATTGACTTCCTCGGACATGTCATTAAGGAAGGGCGGATCAATATGGACCAACAAAAGATTCAAGTTATTACAGATTGGCTGCCGCCCAAGGATATCCACGCCTTGAGGGTGTTCCTTGTCCTATACAATTTCTATCGGCTATTTGTGAAAAATTACTCCTTCATCGCAGTGCCATTGACAGAACTCCTCAAGAAGGTCACGGCTTGGGATTGGGGACCCAGGCGAGCGGAGTTCTTCAACGCATTAAAAGCGGCTATGTCTAGCCCCGTCTTGGCCCTCCCTAATTAGGCCAAGCCATTCGAGGTACAAACTGATGCTTCCGACTATGCGCTTGGCAGAGTCTTACTACAAGAAGGCCATCCCGTAGCGTATGAGAGTCGGAAGATGAAGGATGCATAGCGGCGCTATGTCACCCATGAGAAATAATTATTTCTTGTCGTTCATTACTTATTCCTTTGGAGGCATTATCTCAAGACAGACAATACACTTGTTAGCCATTTCATGACCCAGCCGAAGTTGAATGGCCAACAGGCCCGGTGGCAGGAACTCCTAGTGGAATTTCACTTCAAATTGGAATATAGAAGTCGGAATACTAATCATGTTGCTGATGCACTTAGTCGGAGAGCTGACCTAGCCTCGGTGTGCCTACTCACCACCCTAAGTGGGAGCGAAGTAGCTACCCTCATAAAAGACCAGATACAGGATCTACTCATCAAGGATCCTGTTGCACAGTATTTGGTTGATATGGTAGGATAGGGCAAAACTCGCCAGTTCTACATGAAAGACATCGTTAGTGATTGCAACTCACGCTTCACTAGAAAATTTTGGACCCAACTATTTAAGTGCCTCGGGTCAAAATTGAGTCACAACTCAAGTTTTCATCCGCAATATGATGGCCATACGGAACGGTTCAATGGTATGTTGGAGGAATATCTCCGCCACTTTATAACAGGATCGTAGAAGAATTGGGTGAAGCTTTTGGATGCTGCTCAACTGTGTTTCAATTCAGCACAAACAAAAGCGCTTTTGAAATTTTTACCGGGCAGCAACCACTACTCCCACACACCGTGAATGCACCAAACATGTCAAAATATCCTCGATCTGCTAGCTTCTCAAAAGAATGGAAGCTAAATTTAGAGCTAGTGCAGAGCTATCTTGTCAAAGCCCAAAAGCGAATGAAGAGGCATATTGATCAAAATCGTCGCTTTGTTGAATATCAAGTAGGAGACAAAGTGATGGTCAAAATCCGAAAGCGGTACTTCTTTGCAGGGGTCCATGAACCTCTCCTATTGCAAAAATATATTGGACCATTGTCCATTGAAAGGCGCATTGGGAAAGTTGCATACCGGGTGGATACCCCAGCTTGGTGGAAAATCCATCTCGTCTTCCATGTTAGCCTTCTGATTCGGAAAGACACGGAGAATCCTTCACGGATCCAACTCATAATACCCAGTATTCGAGGCCCCAATTCAACCGAGAAAAGGCATGTTGAAGCTATTCTTGATGATCGGGTAATTCACTCCTCAAGGAAAGATCACCAAGAGTTCTTGGTGAAATGGCAGGGTTGTGATGCAGAGGAGAATACTTGGGAGAGGGGAACAAACCTTAAAGCCTACAAGAGCCTAATTGAAGATTATCTTGCAAGGAAGGCGCCGGGGACGTCGACAACTCAGGTGGGGGAGAATGTCATGGGCGGCTTTCCAGCCATGCCCCATGATCCCTTGGACGCGCCCCGTAGCATCATAGCAATCCTCCCAACGCCTAGCGTTACATACGACCTCGTGGTCTTGGTTGCGCCAAGTGACAAGCGCGCAGATCGTGATGCCAAAACAAGGTTGCTGACAACGGACCTGTTTGTACCTTGTGGAAAACTAAGTCCTTTTCATTGTAAATATAGAGTAGTTTTATTTCATGTATTTCCATTATGATTCCCCAGCTTAGTTAGGTCAAGTCTTGTAACTTTGGTTTATTTTTTTAAGCATTATTAAGGGGGATCAAGCAATCAAAACTTTCTAACAAGCAAACAATTCTCTGTACTGGTGTCTCTCCCCCTCGACACCGCGTTACCTTTTTGTAATAACTTTCATTAATGCAATCAAGCTTTCTTTCAATTCTTATTTCTGTTCTTTCAATTGCTCTTGACATTGATTTTCCCGTACGGCACTGGCAATCTTGTCTAGCGTATGGAGGGGACCTCAATTGGCAGACAACAACTGCACTAACATCAGTTTCTTAGCCTTATGTCGTCTTTCTAAGAAATTTCAAGAAAGCATCGCGTAACAGCATGTATGTGGTTTTGACAAGTGAATTGAGTTATTTAGCATTGCTGCATTACACAGGCACATGCTTGGAACGAGTTTGAAAGTTGACTTCTCGTAATTTCTTTTCTTTTCCTGCGTAGAATTTAAATTATACCACACCCATGTTAAAAAGAAAAGGCGAATGAAGCAATGAATTCTATTTATGAGGGATGTAGGAGCGGTTTCTTAGGTGGAAGTACTAGTAATTATTTTTCTTTTTCACCGCCTTTTCATGCTTTCTATTCTAATACTCCCTCCTCTCTCGTATTATCTATCGTGTTTATCTTTTACATGTCCCTTCAAAAATATTAAATATGAAATATTTTTGACTATTTAATCTTTATTTATATCTTAAGATATAATTTATCTTCATTTGTTATTTATTCTTAATTAAGGTATTTGTAGTCTTCAACAATTAATATTAACGGTAAACAGTTAATATTAACGGTAGAATTGGAAAAAAAAAAATTAATTTACTTTGAACTATTAAAATAATAAATAATTTGGGATAACTATTTTTAGAAATCACGACAGATAATATGAGACAGAGAGAGTAACTCGATATTCAGTAATTAATTGATCTTTAATTGTTTCAAACATCTGTAGCAGATTATAATGCACTGCAAGAGTAGTGTTAGTCTGTTAGAAGGGAAATCACAAGCTCTTGAATACAACTTCAACATTTCTTGATTGAGCTAGACCTCATAGTTGGACCTGGAGTGAAATTAACTTTGTTTAGCACAAAATCAAGGGCATTTGCATTTATACTTACTTATTGGGTTATTTTTTAACTTATATTTGTTTTGCAAAAAATAATTACAAACGTATTCATTTTTCGCGTAACATCAGATATACGGGTTTGAAGTAGGTTTGAACTTCAGAATATTTTGCTTGAAGTGTAGCAAAATTTCGCCATGTGATAATCCAATATTTATTCATCTCGTGTTCATTATTAGCACCAAATAGCCCAGTCTGTTTTCAAACTTAATAAAGGAAACTCTTCTTAATGTTATAAAATAACGAATGTAAAGCAAATAAACTAAAGACAAGTATATAGAGAAACTGATATATTATTGAACTTTCAAACTGATGTACATAATGAACTTAAATCTCTTATATTTATAGAAGAAAGGAAGCTGTTGTGTAACCTGCTACTGCAAGCTGCTTGTAAGCTACTACTGCAAGCTGCTTTGTAAGTTGCTTGTAAGCTGCTACTGTACCAGATGCAGATAATCTTCTTCCGGGAGTAATGTTTATCCACAACGGAGTACCAAAATGATAAGCTTCTTCAGGAGGCTTATTTCCAATAGAGTACTAAATAGATAAATATATTTACGGCAGTGTCACATATGGATAAGCTTCTTCAGGAAGCTTATTTACAACGGAGTAATAAATTAACATCCATTATATAATATATATTTATAACACTCCCCCTTGGATGTTCATTAAAAGATAATGTGCCTCATTAAAACCTTACTAGGAAAAATCCCGTGAGAAAAAATTTCTAGTGAAGGGAAAAGAGTACACATATTTAGTAATACGCATTGCTAGGTGCCTCATTAAAAACCTTATAAGGAAAACTCTGTGGGAAAAAACTTTAGTAAGGAAAAAAGAGTGCATCGCTTATTTTACTCCCCCTGATGAAAACCTTGTTTCAAATATTTGAGTCTCTGTATTCCAATCTTGTATACCATCTTCTCAAAAGTTGAAGTTGGCAAAGATTTAGTGAATAAATTTGCCGGATTGTCACTTGAACGGATTTGTTGCACATCAATGTCACCATTTTTCTAAAGATCGTGTGTGTAGAATAATTTTGGTGAAATGTGCTTCGTTCTATCACCTTTTATAAATCCTCCTTTCAATTGGGCTATGCATGCAACATTGTCTTCGTATAAAATTGTGGGTCTTTTCTCACATTCCAAACCACATTTTTCTCGAATAAAATAAATTATTGATCTCAACCATACGCATTCCCTACTTTCTTCATGAATAGCTAATATCTCATCATGATTTGAAGAAGTAGAAACAATAGATTTCTTTGTGGAGCGCCATGATATGACAGTACCTCCATAAGTAAATACGTACCCGGTTTGAGATCGAGCTTTATGGGGATCAGATAAATAACATGCATCTGCATAACCAACAAGATCTGCACTATCTTTGTTAGCATAAAACAAACTCATATCAAGAGTTCCCTTTAAATATCACAATATATGCTTAATCCCATTCCAATGTCTCCGCGTAGGAGAAGAATTATATCTTGCTAACAAATTAACAGAAAATGCTATGACAGGCCTTGTGGCATTAGCAAGATACATTAATGCACCAATTGCACTGAGATATGGTACTTCGG
>ML313410.1:406-21713 GCA_005239505.1 Nicotiana paniculata
GCTTGAAGAAGTGGTACACTGCATAGTGGGATTAACATTGGGTACATTATGAGCAACATCATCAACTATACTTGCATAATATGTATATAATTTTTGTAAATTATCATTTAGATTGTTCATACAAGTAAAAATATCTGGGGTTTCAGTTGATCCAATCTCCATGTAAGTATATAAAGCATTGATTAATTGGTGACAATCAGCCATCTTAATAGAAGGATTTAAAACAGCGCCAATTAAGTAAATCTGAGGAATTGGAAAGAAATATTTTTTGAATTTGTCTTGCATTTCTTCAACTGCAACTGTATATTTTTCTTTCTTCTTAAATTCAAAGAGTAGAAAAGCAATTTCAGCTATATGTACTAAAATCATTGTAACAATAGGGTAGTATGCTCCAGAAAACTCAACAGTAGCTATATAAAATTTATGTAAAAATTGAACAACATCATTAATGACCTCCCAGGTAGCAGGTGTTAACATACAGTTTCTATCAGTACAATGCGCATTAGCAACTTCAGTTATTGGAAATCTATATTTGTTGCAACATTTTAAAAATATGTAAGTATAATTTCACCTAGTAACAATTTCGTCTGGCATGAGTCTTGGTTTAAGGTTATACTCGGTACATTTATTCTTAAATTCCCTAATTCTAGATTGTCTGTTATTTCCTTGAATAACACCAATTTCTCTTCTAACATGAATAATCTCACAAGAAAATAAATCAAGACCACTTTTAACAATTAAATTATAAATATGACATGCACACCTAACATGAAAAATTTCTTCAAGTGGTGGTTGCAAATGCATTTTTAATAATGAAATTGCGGCAGTACTGTTAGAAGCGTTATCAAAATACATACACAATACTTTTCTGTTAAGATTATAGAATTCAACAACTTCACAAATAGTGCCACTTATAAACACAGCAGTATGACTCTGATCTTCATCATATTTAAAAGCGATAATACGTTTTTTCATACAAAATGAATCATCTATCCAATGACATGTAATTGTCAAATTAATCATTTCCATTAACAGCATGACCAATATCAGAAGTTAGACAAACTCTACAAGGAAGGTGCTCAAAGAAATAACGTATGTATGTTTGATATTGTCCATGCAATCTAAAGATATCAGATCTACAAGTAGTTTTAGGGATACCTTTAAATAAAGGATTATAAATCCTTTAAATATACATAATAAGATATGATGAAGAAGCAAAAGAAAAAGGTAGACAACCCAAAGCAATCATTTTTGCTAACTTCTCACGATCCTTCATTTTATCATATTTTATAAGTCCTCCAGTAGTAGGGTTAAGAGTTATTTGATTTCCATCACCATCAGAGCCCCATTTTATGGGGTAATCAACTCTCATATGTCTACTAAGAGTCACAGTCCCCCCTAAATTTCCTCCAGTCAGATGTTTAAAATCAAGTTTACAAAGTTTGCATCTAACTCTGTCTGTACCTTCAATTATGTCAAAAAAATTTCAAACCGTACTTCTTTTTCTACGATTAGTAGTCGGAGCCACAGGTGGTCTACTACTAGCACCACAACTACCACCCCTTGTAGAAACTCCAACACTATCAGGTGTAACTGGTAGCTCATCTTCCATTTCTAATTCATTATCTTCTATTCCAAAATCTTCTTGTAATTTTTTATAATCTATATTATCATTAGGCAATGTTTCAGATTAGGGTATTACTATTACTACACGCTCCAGATGATAAAGAACTACCACTTTTTTTATCTCCCCTACTAGAAACTTTTCTACACGCTCTTTTAGCAGCATTAAGCATATTGTAAAAATTTAAGTATAAGCAAAAATTAAATATGAAAATGGAATAGTAAAAAAGAGAAAGATTTGGAGGGAGTGCACCAAATTCGGCAATAATTTGAGCACTTGATGATTACGCAATTCCTATGTTACCACGAAGAAACGTCAAGCATTTCAATTTTGAAGTTCAATTGTTCAAACTTCAAAATTCAAATGATAAAATAACTTTTACGATAAATTAAATTCAAAAAAAAAAAGCCAAATATATTTAGAAGATGAATTGAAGATTGGAGAATGAGAGGATGAGAGAAATTGAGATTGACAAATAAGAGATGAGTGAAGAAATGAAGAAGAGGGGGGGTGTATTTATAGTTTAGAAAAGGTTAATTTTGTAAATTGAAAAAGTATTAATTTTTAAAGAAAAAAGGCCCAAAAATGGCTATTCTGCAAATTTGACCGTTGGACAATGGATCCCTGCAAAGGTGACCGTTGCCCTATTTTAAGTGGGGCCCACAAGTAAAAAAAATTTTTAAAAAAATATGGCCGTTGTACCGGGCCGGTTAACCCGGTAAAGTGTACTGTTCACTTTAACCGGGTTTGACCCGTCCGGTTAACCGAAAAACAAAATAAATGGACCAACCCCCTCTACCCCTCCTACCCAGCCCCACCTGGCTACATACCGGGCCGGGCCGGTTCCGATTTTAACCGGTCCGGGTAGGCCCGGCCCGTTAGACACCTTTAGTGGAAAGACATTCAAGAACGAAAACTGCGGAGGGTTAGCTACCAGAGATACAAAGTTCGATATTATAGGGACTAATGCATTTTTAGACACATGACGGCTAGCTTCAACCCAAACTTCATTCATATACCAAGGGGAAACTTTGTCAAGTTCTCAGTTTCAAGAAGTAACAAGCCAAAAAGTATTGGCATGTGAAAATAAATATTGTGCATAAATTTCCAATCAGTATCTCCAAAGCTAACACAATGAGCATTATCATTTCCAATTAAGAATACTTTCTGAATAATCTAGGACATGCCTTTGTCACTTTTGAATAGTGCTGCTTCATTAAAATTTTGTGTTGGCATCTTTAAAGCATTGAAAGAAGTGTAGAACCACAGTTAATCGCAATTTGATTGCAAAAATATTTAAGTATAAAATAATTGAGCTCTCAAGAAATATCATTGCAAATGATTTTTTTTTCTTCAGTATTGAGGCAATCTTTATAAAGACAAATCAAGAGGTTTAAAAAGCAGCAACTATGAGTCCACGGAGCATTAGATATTGCTTGAGCTAAGGTTATTTCAATTGAATGAGCATCCTAGTCTTCACTTATGGCTTTTAAGTGCTTGTATTTAACAACTTAACATGTCCACCTTCAAATTTATCTGCGAATTTGCATATTGTAAATGTACCCTTTTGATGAATTTCTTAATTCAAAGGTAACTAATAAAATATTAATGTGGAAGTTATGCACCTGCTGATATCAACATGTAGACTCATCCTCACACTAGGTGTGGAAATATGAAATTAGACATGAATTTTTGAAACACATTCATGCCTTTATAATCCATGAGTCATGAGGGGGAAAAAGAAACAAAGAAGGTCAGTAAAATTAAAAGGTGCTCTGTTGGATTATACAACTATCCCAAATTTTAAAACATCATATTTGAAGCTTATTTTGCTCGGGCAAAATCAAATTAACAGAGTCCACAAACATCCATAGTTTCTTTCGGGTAATTTCTCAAATAACTCTCATGCATTTTCATATTCTTACTGCATTTTAACAGAAAAGGATGAAAGTTAAGATTAAATGGTGAAAAAAGCGAAATCTAAACTATGGAAGATTCAAAACATCATAAGAAGACATCTTAAATAGCACTGATAATCAGAAAAGGTTGGATAAACATAGGAAAAAATGGAAGAAAAATAATTGTACCGGAGAAATAATCAAAATATGTCGAAACCGAATTCTTAGAAGCAGAACATCATATTTACCATATAAAATATATATGGTACTTATACTACAGGAAAAATGATCATTTTTCTTTGTCCACTCTACACACATAACTCTGGGTGAGCGAAAGGAACAAGAAAAAGGAGCTCTTGTTAGGTGTAATTAAACCTAAAACAATAGTAGGAATCTATGAAAAGGCCTAATTCATTCAAGAAGTGGCTTAAACACCTAAAGAACAAAGGCAATGGACACATTAAACTTTCTGTGCAGCAAAGCCCTAGCATGCCATCAAAGATTGAATAGAGAAATACAAGAAAAGAAGAAGAAAACTCACAAGAAGCAATGATCCAAAAAGGAAAATTGGCGAAAGTGCAAAGATAAGATCATGAACTGCGAGGAGCGATAAGGTGGAACTCGGAAACAGCAATTTCCAGACGTTGGAGCCTTGAAACTATCGCTAGATTGGTACAAGAATGAGTTTTAGCTTTGAGGAATTGGGAGTCCACGTGTTGGCAACAGTAGAAAGAGTCAGCTAATTATAAGGTTGAGCTATAAATTAACTGAAATTACAGAAATTCACCAGACAAATTAGAAAATCCAAGGGAACATACACGTTGACGGAGAGGTGCCTATGTTCCCTCTTCTAATAAGTAGGAATTTCACAATAATATTTAACATAAGGTAGAAATTAAACTTTGTAGCATGAAAATTCTTTTAGGATTGTCTTGACTTTTTTTATTTTTCCAATGGCAGTTTTTAAAATTTTCACCCATTGAATTTTGAGTCAAGGGAATTATTGATCAGTGTTTTAAAAGGCGTGAGCGTAAGGCGAGGTGTTTTACATATGCATCAGCGAGGTGTAAGCTCCGAGGCACTAGTCAAAACAATCTATTATACGCTACTTAGAAGCTCAAGTAACTTGAGTCGAAAAGAATAAAGTTTTCTTCATGAAGGAATTGTATTGCCAAAAAGTGTTAACCCTTTTCTTAAAACGAACTAATGCGTAAAATATAGGGTAAATCCTAATCAAATATAATTAACTCTAGATCGAGGAATATTTGGGTAAGACAAATCTGAAATAATGAAGTTTGCGAGGCTGTCAAGATTATAAAAGATGTCGAGTGGAAAATAATGGATTTGTATTCTCAACATAATCACTCTATAATACATGATAAAGGAGAGCGATAAAGTATACCATTAACAGCTGCTGATTGCATTTTTATTATTTTCATGATGAAGGTTACAAAGATGTGTAACAAAGTTATAGACTTTCCCTCGAATCCCTCGGGGATTTCACTTAGAGATGGTTCTCAGAGAAGAAGAGAGAGCTGGAAAAAGCCCTCCCCCCTATCATTCTCTTCCCCTATGTATATACTGGATATTATCCCTTACCCAACGGTCCTTGACTAGTTTACTGTAGTCTGTTGTTGACACTTAAGGCCGACCTCCCTAAGCGCCATAGTATATGCTACGCCGTAAAGGCCTTCCGATGGCTCGACCTCGGCCGTGGCCGTGATGCTCGTCGTTACGACATTTGTGTGCACAATCATGGCCTAATAACCTTCTTGTCATTCCCCTTTTGAGGTCATTCTCACGTGGTCAAATTTCCACCCATACAGTTAGTCCCTCCGCTTATTGGGGTCGCCTTTGGGCAAGCGTGGTGGGCGGACCTTGTCAATTCTAACACAGAATTCTAAGCGCGATGGGTCGTGGAACACGTTCATTGAGTGTCGCATCGTTTCCCATGCCTCTCCCATTACTTTTTGAAAAAGGCGACGCTTCATTTCTCAAACTAGAATATTTATATCTCTATAAATAGGAGAATTTACCATTCGAGTGTAGCATTTCTCAAATTGTTCTCAAGAAGATCTTAAAAGAATTTGCTCTCCCCTTCCAGTTCATATTTCTTAAAACGCCGGCAATCTATGTGGTTGTTACCCTTCTTCCTTTATATCCACGATTTGTGTAATCATTTGAAGCGATGGCTAGTACCTCCTCTAATCCCAACCGAGTCACCGGTGCTCCAGTGCCGGAAAATGTCGTGCCTTTCCTCGATGAGGGAGCGAGTTTGGCGGAAGACGAGAGATTTTCGACGGTAGATGAGGGGGTGCCCTGCCCGGGGAAGTTACAGACAGACTTTAACAACGCCGTTGAGGATGAGCCCGAACCGGTGTTTTCTACGATGGATGATGTGGTGCTCACGAAATTCAAAGTCAAATGGAGAATCCCTGAACATATCGAACTCGTTTCGGCGGGAGGCGATATAGTTCACATCCACCGCCCAGGTTACTGCACGTTCTACGCGTACCCTTTTATTCTTGAGTACACTCTTCCTCTTCCCTCACTGGTGGTGGAGTTCTGACACTTCTACGAGGTGTGCCCGGCCCAGCTCACCCCGTACATAGACAAAATTTTGATGCTCAACAAGTATGCGGAGTTGGAAAACTGTGGGGTTTCCCTTCAGCACATGATGCATCTCTTTGTCCCCAGCTTTCATAGGGGAACCATGTTTCACCTTCGTCACCGTGGTACTAAGAGCCTGGTGATCGGAATGGACGATAAGACCAATCGCCGCTTCTGGGAGAGTTTCTTCTACGTCCCACAGAACACGTGGTGTCTAACCCCGCCGGGTCCCGTGAGACGTGGAATTTCGCTCGTAAGTCCTTCCATTTTCCTTCTTTACAACGTTGATTGGTTGTATACATATCATGATCTCGTCGATAGACTGTTGTCGTTGTTTGTTGTTTGTTCATTTCATTTTTGTTTTATTGCAGCTAAGAGGATACCTCCTCCACAAGTTAGCGATATTCGTGGGTGGGTGAGCTCGGTTCTGCCTCACACGGTGGGAATTCGTGAATGGGCACGTTTCCATGAGAGGTTTGGGCGTAAGCCTTCTTCCGGTAAATCACCTCATCTTGGCCTTAGTCGTTTTACCTTTCGCCCTGCGTTTTTCTTTGCCTTGTGTTTACGTTGGGTCGTGTGTCATATCGACAGGTCGGAGATGGGCGACAAGGGCGAGGGCCCCTTCTCTTGCTTTTGGTCAACCGACTTCTACCAGGTCCGTACTTCGGGCAACTGCTGATGAGGGTACTTGGAATCGGACTATTGCGCAGGTCGAGTCTACGTCTGGATCTGGTCGTACTGAGATTATCCCTCGCTCAGACTCTCCGATCGCCATGGTTCGCTCGGTGGGAGAATCCTCTCATGGCGTTGGTGAAGAAGACCCGTCAAAGAGGTGAGGATAACGTCAGAAGAGACGCCTTTGGTTGATGTTCCCTTGAGGGCTGATCCTGTAGGAACGGTGTCTGAAACTGGGAGAGAGGTCGCTCAGGGAGAGGAAGTGTTGCCCAGGTCAAGCACGGAGGAGGCCACGGTGGCGTCAGGGCAGAATTCGGCGGCAACCGCAATTATTCAGAGTGGACCCTCCATATCTCAGCAGGCTCGCACCTCTGATCTTGCCATAAAAGGTTGAAGGACGTGGTGGTGGATGACTACGAATTCGACTCGGACATTGATCCTGAGGATATGAGGTTGTTCGAAGAAGGCTTTACCAGGGTCGATGTGAGTGAGGGTGGTCCTTCCCGTGTGCTCGAAATCCCATCGAATTTTAACCTTTTGGAGGATACGGTGGATTTGGTGGAGCAATTCTACCTCTTAAGTTCCACCGCCGAAAGCAGGTCTCTTCGGGAGATTAATGACTATGACTTGTCACACGACGTGGCTAAAATGGCATGAAGGGTGAGTTTCTTGAATTTACTTCCTTTGCTTTTGTGTCCTCCGTTTTTGCTGACTCTCTCATCCTTTTTTTTGCTTTAGACTTACATATTGGAGATTGAAAGTGCTCGTCGGGTCGAGACGCCGGCAAAAATCTTTCTGAAGATGGCTGCGAAATATCACTTGTATCGCAACAAGTGTCGAGAGATGCAAATGCGGCTTAGAGCGTGTGGTGACACTCGATCCCTCAGGGAGGAACTGGATAAAAAGGACGAGAACTTGATGCGATCTATCCGCAGATGTAGCAAGCTCGGGGTATTTATTAGAGTTAAAGACGAGGAGCTCGAGGTGGGCAAGGGTGTCGTGGCCAAGTGCGAGGAACTTCAAGAGACGATGTCATCTTTGCGAGCCGAGCTCGAGCAGAATGCCGCGATTTGTTGGTTTGAGCGAGGAATGGACCGAAAAGGTGGCCGACTTGGACTGGAAGGTGGTGGAGTTGGAGAGGGATGAAGGGGCCTAGGTTGCGGCTGTGGCGAGGGCGGAAACGCTAGAAGATATCGTGAACATCTTCATATTCGAACGAGAGGCTGAGAGGGAGACGGCTACGATGAAGGAGGCAAGGCTCGAAGAGCGGATCGGCGAGCTTGAGCAGGATGCCTCGAATTTGGGCGATAAAGTGGCAGCTCTTGAAGCTAAGAGGGTGCAATTGTTGTCTCAGGCCCCTCCAGACTCCGCCTTGTTACTGTTCCCCGCCACTTGTATGAGGTGTGGGTCCATGTTGAGGCCAAGAGAGATGTGTATAAGGACTTGCGGACGGCGGGAAATGTCATTGAGGCCGCCTTTGAAGACGTTCACGTGAAGGTACGTCGAGGCTCGACTCGCCTGCGGCTATGATCTCGTGACACCGGAGGCCGATGAGGGTGCTAAGGTTGGAGATGAGCTCTCTTCCGATGACGGTAGTGCCGACGGGGGCGATGGTGGAGATACGACGGAGTGAAGTTTTGTGGTGCTTTGATAGAATATATATATATTAAAAAAAATTGGGTCTGTTTTGGCCTTTTGTAAGACGCCGTAAATTTTGAATAAAGTTATGCTTGTGACCGTATGTTCCTGCTTTTGGCTGTATGTTTTCTATCTGAGGAAGAACTTCAAACTTTTTCGTGCTGAGTCCCTGTCTTTCTTGGGAATCCGGTGGGATCGACTTTTACCTCTTTCGAACGAAGTCGAGTGTAAAGTAATTCGAGTGAGATCGAATGTAAAATAATTCGGGCGAGGTCAATGTGAAATAATTTGAGCGAGTTCAAATGTAAAGTAATTCGAGCGAGGTCGAATGTGAAATAATTCGAGCGAGGTCGAATGTAATTAATTCAAGCGAGATGGAATGTGAAATAATTCGAGCGAGGTCAAAAGTGAAATAATTCGAGCGAGGTCAAATATGAAATAATTCGAGCGAGGTCGAATGTGACATAATTCGAGCGAGGTCGAATGTGACATAATTCGAGCGAGGTCGAATGTGAAATAATTCGAGCGAGGTCGAATGTAAGTAATTCGAGTGAGATCTAATGTAAGTAATTGGAGCTAGATCGAATGTAAAGTAATTCGAGCGAGGTTGAATGTAAAATAATTTGAGCGAGGTCGAATATAAAGTAATTCGTACAAGGTCGAATGTGAAATAAATCGAGCGAGGTCGAATGTAAGTAATTCGAGCGAGGTCGAATGTAAGGTAATTCGAATAAGTTCGAATGTGAAGTAATTCGAGCGAGGTCGAATGTGAAGTAATTCGAGCGAGGTCGAATGTGAAACAATTCGAGCGAGGCCAAACGTAAAGTAATTCGAGCGAGGTCGAATGTGAAGTAATTCGAGCGAGGTCGAATGTGAAACAATTCGAGCGAGGCCAAACGTAAAGTAATTCGAGCGAGGTCGAATGTGAAGTAATTCGAGCGAGGTCGAATGTGAAACAATTCGAGCGAGGCCAAACGTAAAGTAATTCGAGCGAGGTCGAATGTGAAGTAATTCGAGCGAGGTCGAATGTGAAACAATTCGAGCGAGGCCGAACGTAAAGTAATTCGAGAGAGGTCGAACGTAAAGTAATTCGAGCGAGGTCGAATGTGAAGTAATTCGAGTGAGGACGAATGTGAAGTAATTCGAGCGAGGTCGAATGTCAAGTAATTCAAGCGAGGTCGAATGTGAAATAATTTGAGCGAGGTTGAATGTAAGTAATTCGAGCGATATCGAATGTAAAATAATTCGAGCGATATCGAATGTAAAATAATTCGAGCGAGGTCGAATGTGAAATAATTCGAGCGAGGTAGAATGTAAAGTAATTCGATCTAGGTCGAATGTGAAATAATTCGAGCGAGGTCGAATGTAAAGCAATTCGAGCAAGGTCGAATGTGAAATAATTCGAGCGAGGTCGAATGTGAAATAATTCGAGCGAGGTCGAGTGTAAAGTAATTCGAGCGAGGTCGAATGTGAAATAATTCGAGCCAGGACGAATGTAAGTAATTCGAGCAAGAGCGAATGTAAAATGATTTGAGCGAGGTTGAATGTGAAATAATTCGAGCGAAGTCAAATTAAAGTAATTCGAGCGAGGTCGAATGTAAAGTAATTCGAGGGAGATCGAGTCTTACTTTGGCGACTCGAGCGAGGTCGAGTTTTACCTTGGAGACTCGTGGAGTGGTGTAAGAATATCACGCGCTGACTTGTTTTTTATTGGAGAGTTTCATCCGTTGGTTTATGCATGCATCGGGGTGAGTCCCCATTTATATAGTCCCTTCATCGCTTGGCTTGGAGAGGCTGTCGACGGGGTGAGCAATGAATTCGTTTCTTAGAGTTTCATATGTGACTTGATGTATACAGCCGGGTGAGTAGGTGCTGCATAGCCTTGGCAAACACATGGGCGAGCTCTTGGTACCCACGTCCTGCCTGTGTTGGGACGTCTTCGAGTTTGTCGTACAGTCCCTTGCTTATGGAGATAGTTTCTTAATGAGGCTGGTTCACTCTGGGCCGTTTGTCTATTATTTGCACTAAGGTATGGTGTAGGGAGTTATTCTCGGTTTGCTCGCTGCTGCAGGGAGGAATTTAGAGCCGTTGTCGGCTAGTTTTTTACTCGTGTACTCGGGGTGGGCATACTTCTCTTCGTTCCACACTTTTTTTGTAAAAGGAATAGAGAGTTAAAGGTATAAGGAACCATTTGTTACCTTGGTTGGCTGGTTAGCTGATGAATGAGGGAGATTGGTCACGTTCCCATTGCCAATTGCACTCTTTAGGCCTGATGTCAACTTCACATACCGCCTCGTCATTATTTGAGCTTGAGCGTTCTGTGGGTGGATGGTTTGCCCCACCCTTTAGATCCTCGAGTTCGAGTCCCGATTTGTTTCAGTCCCGGACGTGCCAAGGTAACAGTAACATAAGTTATACCACAAACGCACAGATGAAGAGCATTTTAACAGTAAGTTATACAACAAGCATCGTCCCATATAGTAAGATTACTATGTGTGGGGTGCTAACCTGGAGGCAATATTATGGGTGCGCTTGATGTGTAATAGTCATAGCTCCACTACGATGGCTCACGCCCGCGATGCGCCAGAGTTGCTGTCGTGGTGCGACGTAAGCGTTGCGTATAAGCCATGCATAGCTCCAGTTTCGTATAAGGATTTTATTCTTGGTTGGTTTGGTGGATCTAGAGGGAATTAAGGTTTTGCCTAGGAAATCTCCACAGACGGCGTCAAATTGTTTTTCCAAAAAGTGTTAACCCTCTTCTTAAAATGAATTAATGAGTGAAATAGAGGGTAAATCTCAATCAAAGATAACTAACTCTAGATCGAGGAATATTTAGGGTAAGACAAATCGAAAATAGTGAAGTTTGCGAGGCTGTCAAGATTATAAAAGATGTCGAGTGGAAAATAATGGATTTGTAGTCTCAACATAATCACTCTATAATACATGATAAAGGAGAGCGAGAAAGTATCCTATTAACAGTTGTTGATTGCATTCTTATTATTTTCATGATGAAGGTTACAAAGATGTGTAACAAAGTTATGGACTTTCCCTCGAATCCCTCGTGGATTTCACTTAGAGATGGTTCTCAGAGAAGAAGAGAGAACTGGAAAAAGCCCCCGCCCCCCTATCATTCTCTTCCTCTGTATATATGTTGGGTATTATCCCTTACCCAACAGTCCTTTACCGATATACTATAATATGCTATTGACACTTCAGGCCGACCTCCCTAAGCGCCATAGCATGTGCTACGCCGTAAAGGCCTTCCGGTGGCTCGACCTCGGTCGTGGTCGTGATGCTCGTCGTTACGACGTTTTGTGTGCACAATCACGGCCTATTCACCTTCTTGCTATTCCCCTTTTGAGGTCATTCTCACGTGGTCAGATTTCGACCCATACAGGAACAAAAAGGATGACTAACCTACAATTTAAACTTTGAACTTGCTGCTATGAAGGAGAATGGAGTTCTCTTTGTATTGGTAAAATAAATGAATATTCATTGTTTTTGGAAGATATTAACATACTAGCGGACAAGATAAAGAATTGGGAAAGACGATGAATTGGGGCTTCAATCAATAAAAATAGTCTTAACTTTTTAATTTAATACATTTCAGTTCCTTTTTAAAACTTTTGAGTAATTACCAAGCTGAATTTTGAGAATTTGGGTATTATATGAAGGACTTATTCAACAAATTTTATTTTAATTTTAAAAAATCTTTGGGGCTTATGCCTCATTAAAAAAATGTGCCTCGAACGCCCGGGCTTACGCCCCAAATTGTTGGGCGTATGCTTCTTGAGACTTTCACTCCACACCATCGCCCCGAGATGTTTTTGGTGCATCTCGCCCCAGGGCTCGCCCCAAAAACGCCTTTTAAAACACTGTTATTGATCCAATTCAAAAGGGGGTGAAATTTTCTTTTTTATTCCCCAAGTTTGCCTTAAAAATCAAACTCCCCCTTCAACATTAGACAATAAACATGCTGCTCCTCCTATCATATGCATTATTTATTTTACCCTTGACATTTTTAATTCCTCCTCTATGCATATTATTTGTTTATTATATTTAACTGATAAAACACCTAGCTAAATATCTTATTATGCATTTTATAATTAAAGATCAATAAAATTTAACTAGAATAGTAATTTTATGAATTTGTAACAAATATTTATTGTTACTCTTTTTATTGTTACTTTAATATTAGGTATATATATATATATATATATATATATATATATATATATATATATTGTAATTTAAAGACCATCCAAGTTATAAGTATGTAATCTCGTAGGAATTTATATAAAATTTAACTAAATTTTTTAATTAATATTTTTATATTACTGCCCTAACTTTTATTTGAATATATCAAGTTCTTTTATTCTAATATTTTAATTGTTCCCATTTCTTTTGTTATTCAGATTCAATAAATTATATATGATTGATCGTTGTTTTTTATGTTTTAAAATATTATTTTCACTACAGGTAAATCCATAACATAGATTAAGAAAAATATCGTGATATTATAAAGTAAAAAAAGAAAAAAAATAGACCATAAAATAGGCATTTTTAAAATACAATTGAGTTTCGAGGAACAGAATGTCTATTGTTCAATGTTGGACGAGGAGTTTAGTTTTTAAGATAAAGTTCAGATTAAAATAATTTTCACCCATTCAAAAGGTGAAGAGAGTTTTTTTTTTTTTTTTCCATCCATTAATGGTTAAGAAAGTTAAGGGAAATTTACTCTAATATGAACTTCAGTCGTGGAGTTGGAAATCTGGTGCAACCTGCTTTTTTCTTTTACTTATCTTACTCGCTTCAGTTTACCAGAGATTGATATAAATGAAACTACCATATCATAACATTTTTAAAGAACCTCGACCATTGCCACTTAAGCCTAGTTTTCTTGGCATGAATGTATTGAAAACATACGTACTACTAAACTACAGTTAGCATAAAGCATATTACCATATTTCTTGAGCATTTCAAACCTTGTCGCCCATAATTAAACGTTATCAAAAGAACCTCTTCAGAAAACACTGGTAACCAAACTATAGTTAATATCATACATACTAGCTAATCAACAATCAAACTATAGAGCATGTCAAACTTTTTCTCCCATAATTCAACCTTATCAAACAACCTGTCTAGAGATCAATCGTAGAAAGATATGAAGAAATAGTAGCACTTAAGTTACAAACAGATACTTGGATATACATATCCAATATTCACTCTACTCTACAGACATAATATTTTATAGGTGATATCCCATACTATGTAGCTCATACAGCCTTCGATCGATATCTAGTAGCATCTGTTCTAACCTGAAAAATCTTGGCTGCTTCCATAATTGAAGCTCTTCCAAAATTTTCAAGTACGGGTCAGGGAGCCTCCCATTCTCGGCCCTGAACATCAAAGAAGCACGCTGCAGAGCTTTACGAAGTTCAACTCCAACATCAATGTTCTTTCTTCCAAATGTTTGTTGAATATAACTTAAATGCCCCTTGAAGGACCTAAAACATTCACTTCTGTTGTCATGCCTTGCAGGTAAACCAGCATAACTTGGAAAACCATTCATGTCATAAGTTGGAGAAGTTCTACTGTAAATCGAACTTAGTTGTTGTTGGAAGGGGTAAATTGGAGGACTTATGGAGTTGGAAACTTTTTGAATTTTCTGAGATGGAGTATGTAAACAGTGTTTTCTCTTTTGTTGTTTGTTTTGTTTTGTTTTATGCATACTCTTACAAGAATATGGGTTGAGTATAAACATGAAAGTAGTGCACTTACCCAGGTTAAAAGACTCATCACATTTCAAACCAGCTCCATATTTATTGTTGTAACCAGGGTAATTTTCAATTTTGAAATCAACACAATCGATACAAAACAAGGAGTTTTGATATCCAAGTCCAACAAGATCCCAAAGGTCGAATGGCGGAGTCGTTTTATGGGTAACATGAACTTGACCATCGGCTCGCAACCTTGCTTTTGCACTCCCCATAAAACCTGCCACAAGATTCTTATGCATTCTGCGCGTAGGGAAAAGTCACTTGAGAAAAGGCAAAGTCCATTGAAAGAAAAGCCAATTAAGCAACTAGTCTAGTCTCTAGAGGACAAAAGCCAATACTTTCAGCATATGAAATTTATTGCCTTCCCAGCATGATCAAAATCGGCCTAAATGAGCCAAAAGAACTGGCCACAAAGAGATGGACATAACTAACGGTGCATATGGTAGTTTATTTTGATGAAATCATTTTACAATTTGCTCGTCTTAGATTGTAGAAAACAACTTTGTCTTTTAAGGGTACATGTCGCTTGAGCAGATCTTCAATATTGATATCCTACACCTACTCCATTCCTATATAATCAGAGGTACTCCGCACGTTGTCTTCAACTCAAATTTAGTTGTTAAAAAATTGGTAAAGATTTATATTTTATACTAAGGACCCGTTTGGATATAGATTTTGTCAAATAATTTTTGGCAAATACATGTTTGTTCATAAATTTTATCTATATTTTGGCAAATTTCCAATCCCCAGGTTTTGGCCCAAAATATTGCAACAACATACCCATTATCATCCCACACTGTGGGGTCTGAGGAGGGTAGTGTATACGCAGATCTTACCCCTACCTTGTGAGGATAGAAAGACCGTTTTCAATAGAACCTCGGCTCAGGGCCCAAAATAGTACTATTACATTTTTAAAAAATTGCCCCAAACTTTTGTATTTTATAAAAGAGCTCATCATTTATTATTTTGTAACAATGCTGCTTCATTTTTGTATACGGTTAAAATCGGAGAGCCCGATTTTATGATAATTAGCGCTTCATAGCCCGTCTGCAGAGGGCTCGAAGCAGTTCGAGTTTTTACATCAAGGAGGCATGTCGAGGATTCTCCACGCTCGACCTCGAGGCAGTATAAATCGGAGACCATCATGGAAAAGCAGAAAACTCCCAAAAGACACGTGGTTAAAACTGACCAAATACGCAAAATAGTACAAGCTCGTACCGTGGCATTAAATAGTTGTACCAGCCGTCTATCTTTGTATTAATTGCACATGTACTATGTTGGGATTCCTGCTCTTATATAAAGGGGACCCTTGTCATTTTGTAACATACATGATATTCAATACAAGAACAAGAACATTCTCTGCTCTTTAACTCAAACATTTCTACAATTGTTCCATTGATTTATTTTCTTTCATTTACTGTGTTCATTAATTGTTCTTCATTTATTACTCGTTATTGATCATAAAGAGGCCATCTTCAAGGCCTTCAATATTGTCATATCCCCTTCGACCACCCTTTGTTAAGCTCTCGAGCTCAACCTCGAGGCCTATTTCGACCAAACTCGAGATCCCGTCTCTCAACTGCTCGGTTTGTACAATCTCACTATCCTTCGCTCTTATCTCATTTTCTTACCTCTCACTTAGAATCTATTGCCTAAGCAACCTGTATTATAATAGATCACATTTTTGTAGAACCACAAAATCAAATATAATTGTAATTACCATTTTCACGGTAATCTTCTCGCCGTCTGATAATGTATTATGTAGTTCATTATAAAAATGATAATTTTGTACCAAATTTATTTATGTTCAGGGCTATGGTTCGTGATAATGAATGTTATTGATGAATGTATTGTTAGGCAGTGGTGAAGTCAGGAATTTACTCAAGGGTGTTCAAACTTGAAAGAAGTGAAAAAAATTTTCCGAGAAAGAGTGTTCAATATATGTTATATACCTCTAAACTTTAATATTTTACCTATATACACAGTGTAATTTTCTAAACGAGTTGACCACCCTTTATAACATGCAGCTTCGCCCATGCTGTTTGGTATTTGTGATAGTTTTTAGAACTTGTGGGTATAAGTTATGTTTCATGTTTTTCTCAAAAAAAAAAGTGAAATATGTTTTGAAAACCGATATCGAAACACATTTTCATCTTCAAACCAAACTGCACCTAAATAAAATTGTTCAAAATAAATTTGGGAATGTATGGCCTAACGCTAGCTAAATATAAGTTGCTGGTGAAAAGTAGATGCACTAATTTAAAAACCTCAGTCCAGCTCTATCCATCTTCCTTCTCCTTTTACTCCTTTTTTTGTCAAGGGTAGTGTATCTGCAACTCGACTATTTCACCCGCAACTGCCAGAGCTACGAGGTAACTCCTAACTAATGTTGTGTACCAAATGTTCCTCATTGATTAAAAAGGCAAATACTGGTGGGTTCATAGCGGGTTCATATCTGGGTGGGCTCTCCCCAAGGGCGGATCCACAGTTATGGATATGATTTTCAGGAACCTAGTAGCTTTTGTCCAGACCTGTATTTATATTAAGAAATATATTTGATTGTATATAATTACTTAGGTGGGAACAGTTGTAAAATATATTGATGGTTCCATGGCTATACATTCTCTTGTTTTGGGTTCCCAAATTGTTTGACGCCGGTTCTATTAACCTTACGCACTTTTCCTTTTGAATTTTACAACACTTCACAAAACACCACAAGGTCTCTTTTCGAAAAAAAAAAAAAAAACAAATAGACAAGCAAACCAAAAACTCTTTGAAAGCAACTTTCGCCCAAATCCAAGTTCCCGAAATTGAAATCAAACATTGAAACAAAAAAGGATGAGAATTCCTGATTCTTGACTTCTTGTTGCTTCCACTCACACTCACCCATTGTCAGGTCCTACACTCTTTCTCCTTCAACTTTTTTGTTGTTCATCTATTTTCCTCTTATATTATATAATATTATGTGTAATAATTTCTCTTAGCTTTTTATAATTGTAGTCATTATCCACCTCTTGCAAAAGCAGTGTATAATATTCGTTGAGATTTAGAGTATGCTTGTGAAGTTAAGTTTGATATTACTCGTCGCTATTGCAGCGATAAAGAAAGTTTTTTCTTCCATGAAGTACATGTCATCGAGTACAATTATAATAGTGATGTTTATATTCATACGTGTTTATGTGGTTTGTTATTTTTATAAATATATATTGAATATTGGTACTCGCTTCTTAGTCCGATCATTATGATATATTAACTTAAAGTCGCTATAGGAACCATAAGTTTCTAATCCTAGCTCTCCCACCTAATAGATGAGTATTTTTGGTTGGGATCTCTTGTTCAATCTATAACAATTGGTATTGGGAGCAGGTCGATCAATGCTTGAGGCCAGGGGCGGATCTACTTAATAAAATTGGGTTCATGTGAACCCATGTTCTTCCTAGAAAAATCAGATATTCCAGGTATATAATTCACAGATATCGTCTAATATTATCCTCTGACACCCATGCTTTGAAAGAGCTAAGTGGTTCACTGATTGGGTGGGTTGGTTTTGTTTCCCTAAGGTCAAGGGATCGAATCTTTCATTTACGTTCCAACACACAATGCTACTCAATAATCCTTATTTCTTTGTTTCAGCTTTTTCTAATATATATTATCTCCTCATCCCAATTTATGCCAACCCCAATCCCAATTGCTATATCTCAAGTAATTTTCTCTTTATCCTTTTTGCTTCTTAGTTTTTAATTGCCTTACCTCAAAGAAATTTTGAACTGTTAGTGTAGTTTCTTAATGAATATTTTAGTTGTGGCAAATTATTGACTGAACAATAAATTATACAATGAACTTGCTTAAATATTTTGGTTACAATCAAATTATTGAACTTTTGTCTATAATTATTTTATTATAGCATATAGTTTATTTTTGTAAGCAATTCCCATATAAAGAATTAATCATATATTAATAATTATTTGACATTTTCCCTGCTTCATTTTGCACAAGTTTTTTTGAGGGGATTGCACACAGGGAGGGGATAGGGGGTAGGGTGGGTGATGCAAAAGAACAAAAAAAAATTGAAAATACAAAAAAATTGAGGGGGGTTAACATAGGGGTGAGTGGTGCAGAAAACTAAATAAACAGAAAATTGAAAATAAAGTGAATTTTTTTTTAAAGGGGCTTTGCAGGGTGGTGGTGTTGGTGGCGGGGGGTAGGGGAGGGTGGGTGGTGCAGAAAAACAAAAAAAATAGAAAATTGAAACTACAAATAAAAAAAAGTAAAATTTAGGCAACTAAGTAAATTTTTAGATAAGTTGGGTTGAAATTCTTTTGTTTTGGGTGAGTTTCATGGGTTGTATTTGGGCTGCTTAATGGGTCAGAATGGGTTAACTTGGGCTTAACCCAAATAGACTCATGAGCTAAAATATTTGTAGCTCAAGCCATTAATATCTGAGCGAATTGAGCGGGTGAAATGAGTTTGAGCTCAAATTGCCACCCCTACTTGAGGCCGCGACTCGGAGTGGTGGCCTTGACGCCCGAGGGGTGCCAACCGTGACCAACTAATATGCCAGCCCTGACTTGGTCCTCAAGTGGGGGCGAATATGTGTGTCAATTGTCCCTCAATGATTAAAAAGAGAAATACTAATGGGTTTATAGGCTGAAGGGCTCTCCCTACTAATTGACAGAGGAAAACTTACACAAATGTCTCAAATAAGTTTCAACTTATTAACATCTAGCCATTAGTCATAGACTTATCAAAACTAGCCAAATATATTGAAAAACCAAATAAACAAGGGTTTTAAGTGGATTGTTAACATTAGATGCAAGACGGAAAGGAAATTTTATGGATGAGTTAGCAAATAAGGTGATAAAATACAAAAAGTATACAATATTCCAAAAATATAAGCAAAAAAAAGAACTTTTTCAATGGGTATAGTTTAAATTCATTAAAAACATATAGATAAGTCAATATATAAAATTTGAGGAAGATTGGAGGTGATTTGGACTGGTTTTGTATCAAAATTCGTAATTAAATCGAGTTCAAAAAATTCTTCTGCGACACATGTATCATGCATGTATCTCACATACAGGTATACATGGATATACATGTGATATACAATTGATACAAATATGCTACATATATGATAAATATATGATACATAAATGATACACAGTGTGATACACATATCATTTTTTTATGTTCAGTTTTTTACTTCGAATTTTCAATTCAAACCACCTCAAAACTTCATCAAATCATCCCAAAACTGAAATTCAAGCTCCTTAAGATGTACTCAATCTATTCTAATAACACTCACTCAGAAAAAGCAAAAATTTGATATTTTTTTGCTACAAATAGCTAATTGGCTAATATTAATAATATTTGGCTAATATTAATAATATTTGATTAATATTAGTAATATTTTATGAATTGACTAATTTTTGCAATGAGCTACTTATAAATGGACATAGTTGGTAGTTTCCGTCAAGAGACTGGTCTTTTGGGTTTGGACTCTCCTATTGAATCTATAATACCTTCTGCTCTATACATGCTACCTTCCTCGAAATATCATTTTTTTAGTAGTTCATAAAATTCCACGAAAAAAATGTTACATACACATTAGTAAAAAAGGTAATCAAGAAGAAAGAGAGGAATTCATACTGTATAAGATGATTATTGTCCTCTCTGCCATAAAAACCTGCATGAGGGAAATTAAAGATAATCCGATGGAATTTCCGGTTACTGATACCAGGATGATGCTGCAGTTTTGTGGCATCCACCCCATGCAATATAGTTCCTCCCAAAGCTTTCAACTTTTCTAAGTTCGATTTCCCATTCTTGTACCTTTTGATCACTTCATCTAAAAAGGGCCCAAAAAAGAAACACAAAAGTTGGAATTTTGAGAAAACCCCATGAATGATCAAGTAAAATAAAACAACCCAGAAAGAGAATAGAGTGTAAATGGATATAATACCATAAGATTGAAGAGAGGAAGCAACAATGTTGGAAGCGGAGCCAAAGGAGTGAGCCAAACAGAGAGAAAAGGAGAAATCTCCTTCACCCACTAACAATATTTCTTGATATGAAGAGTAATGTTGTATCCTTTTCTCAATGATCACACTTGGGTTCTCTGCCACTTGGTCTGCCATAGCTGCGCAATTCTTTTTCCTTGATGACACTGGTCTGTTTATATACCGAAAACCCCAAAAAGAGAAAACATCAAATTTGAATTATTTGATTGAATGGAATTACGGATTTGACATCACATTGTAATGTTTTAAGTGAGAGTTGCTTCTTGTGGCCACGAGGGGCAATACGGGAATCACAACATTTTCAATGAACAGCCCGTCGGTCGTGTTCTCCTCAGCTTCTCTTGGAAGGAACGCAAACAGGGAGTTGTCAATTATTGTTGCAATTTATAAACGAAAATTACAGAGAAGCAAATGGTAGGAGTAACTATTTTAGCTTTGTCCCATTTTCATCGGACCCTATTATTAGGGAATTTGTATCTATACATGTTTTTTGGGTCACGTTTTAACTTATACCCGTTTTAAATTACAACCGTACTCACTTTTCGCCTAAATTTCAAGCATACGGACCTGAAGTAACAAAGACAATCACGGAAACTTCAGCATTCTAGTAGACGACTGAACTTAAGCATTCTACTATTTGAAATTTTATTCTCTATTTGTTGAGCTTCAGCATGTTTTAGCTGAAGTTTTTTCCTGGATTCAATAATTTTGTCATAAAGCTTTTTCAAAAACTTCAGCAGAAGATACTAAAGTTATTTAGTTCATTTGTAAAAACTCCAGCACTAAATAAGATGAAGTTTTGTTCTGGATTCATTAGTTTTGCCGTAAAGCTTTTTCAAAAAACTTCAGCAGAAGATGATGAAGTAATTTAGTTCATTTGTAAAACTTCAGCACTAAATAAGCTGATATTTGTTGAACTTCAACATGTTTTAGCTGAAGTTTTATTTTATATTTGCTAAACTTCAGCATGTTTTCGCTGAAGCTTTGTTATGTTTAGGATAAGGGTGTCTAACGGGCGGGCCGGGCCGGGCCGGTTACATTTTTTTTCTAACCGGACGGGTT